>JABUQX010021541.1:22500-53637 GCA_015478945.1 Trachelipus rathkii
GTCATACATTCTTATTAGCAATAAAACTATAGCTGATAATTTCAACATAAAAATAAAGGAGTTTACTTGAAAAGAGTCACAAATGCTAAAATACTTGGGGTAACGTTAGATGAAAAAATGACATTCAAAGAACATATCAACCAGCTAGTGAGCAAACTAGCGAAATATATGTATATACTAGTCAAATTGAAAAAAATCATTCCTTTATATATATTGAAGAAGATATACTATGCACATATATACATCCACATCTATTATATTGTCTTCCAGTCTATGGCATAGCTAGCAAATCAGCTATTAATTCGGTTATTTTGATGCAAAAACGCTTCATCCGACTGTTAAGCCCCACTAAAAACTTCTATGAGCATACAGCACCTTTATTTAAAAAACTTAAAATATTACAATTTGAAGACCTATTGAAGCTATCTCTATTAAAGGAACAGCACAAGATACTACAAAATAAGGCATGTAACTTCCTAATATCTAACTTTCATAATAATCAAATTCAAAGAGATATAAATCTAAGAAATAATGCTCACATAAATCCTCCTTTCTATAGGTTAGAAAAGCTAGACAAGCAGTTAGTTATAAATGTGCTAAAGTCTATAACGATTTACCTCAAGAATTAAAAAAATGAAAATTCTCTTATATCATTTACAAGTAAACTCAAAAAAAGCTATATAAATAAGTACTAATGCTATTACTATATTGTCATTTACAAGTAAACTCAAAAAAGCTATATAAATAAGTACTAAATACTTTTACTATATTTATTATATGATTATTATTATTATTATTATTATTATTATTATTATTATTATTATTATTATTATTATTATTATTATTATTATTATTATTATTATTATTATTATTATTATTATTATTATTATTATTATTATATATTATTTATTATTATTATTATTATTATTATTATTTATTGATATTTTTATTACTATTATTTTATTCGGGATGTACTCATGAAAAATATGTCGGCTTCTCAAATACTTGTTCATGTTATTATTACCATTTGGATTATTTTTATCATTACCATTATTATTATTATTATTATTATTATTATTATATTATTATTATTATTATTATTATTATTATTATTATTATTAAAGTAAATTTAGTATTATTAGATTAAGATTATATTATAATTTTTTATATTATTATATTATTATTATTATTATTATTATTATTATTATTATTATTATAACTATATTTATTATTTATTATTATTATTATTATTATTATTATTATTATTATTATTATTATTATTATTAATTATTATTATTATTATTATTATTATTATTATTATTTTTATTATTATTATTATTATTATTAATTATTATTATTATTATTATTATTATTGATTATTATTATTATTATTATTATTATTATATTATTAATTATTATTAGCCCGGGCCCATTGGGGCCCATGCTTATTATTATCATTGTGATTACTTCTCGTATTTAGTAATGTGAAATATTTTTAGGAGTTGGATTACTGTATGGAATGATTGTATGGATACTATTAGTAGTAATATAACTGATTTTATTATTACTATTTTATCTGTTTTTTATTAATAATCTATAACTGTTATTATTAATATTATTGTTGTTGCTATTATTATTATTATTATTATTATTATTATTATTATTATTATTATTATTATTATTATTATTATTATTATTATTATATATTATTATTATTATTATTATTATATTATTATTATTATTATTGTTATTGTTATTGTTATTGTTATTGTTATTGTTATTGTTATTGTTATTGTTATTATTATTATTATTATTATTATTATTATTATTATTATTATTATTATTATTATTATTATTATTATTATTATTATTATTATTATTATTATTATTATTATTATTATATATTATTTTTAATATCTATTGGATATGAATTTACATTTCGGGTCTCAAAGGAGACAACACTGTTGTTGCAATTAGTAGACCCATTTCAGATACTAGGGAAATTATTTTATGTTATTATAATTAATTGCTATAATGAAGTTGTAAAATATTGAACTATGTAAATAATGTAATTTTTCTTCTCTGAATAAAGTTTTGAAATTGAAATTTGAAATCATTATCACTACCACCACCATCACTGTTTCCACTATTAATAATATTATTATTTACTAGTCTTATCTGATAATATCTTCATCCTTATCACTATCAATGGTTAGTGTTTTCTGAATAAAATAGAAGCTTTAATCAATTGCCTAGCCCAGTATCGGTATTTCCTCTGATAGTATTTCTCCTTCGTCAAAAAATATACCGAGTTGATCGTTGGTTCCCTCATCAATATCTGAATCTTGATTTTAGCCACATGACTAAAATTCTTTGTCAAGATTTCTCTTGTTTTATTTCCCTGTGGTGGGGGTATTTTTCGTCCTTTATATATATATATATATATATATATATATATATATGTAATATATATATATATATATATTATATAATATATATATATATATATATATATATATATATATAATAATATATATATTATATATAATATATATATATATAATATATATATAAATATATATATATATACTATATATATATATATATATATATTATATATAGATATAAATATATATATAATATATAATATATATATATATTATTAGAGGGTAAAAAAAATCCGAAAAACATACGGTGTGCGCGGACGTCATATATATATATATATATATATATATATAGCGATTATATATATATATATATATATATTTTTTTCTTTATATAATATATATATATATATATATTATTATATTATATATATATATATATATATATAATATATTAGGATGGGTAAAAAAAAAATCCGAAAACTACGGTGTGCGCGGACGTCAGTATCAGGGTCTGATCTGTTGTACAAAAATTTTCAAAAGTTTGCGACGCCCCCCACCCTACATACAACATTAGAAAATAAAATAACAAAAAACGTCTTCTTCTTTTAACATTTACTCAGAGGCTGATAATAGGTATAAAACATATTCTTACATACGCTCACAAACAAAGACATACGCACAAATACAACTTCGCAAACCCCTATACCCTCAAATTTAAGCCAAAATGAAAAAGAAATCAACAATACCTATAAATTTCATCCCTTTATTTTTAATTATAGACTATATATATATAATATATATATATAATATATATATATATATATATAGTATATATATAATATATATTATATATATATATATATATATAATATTAATATATATATATATTATATACCTGTTAGGATGATTATAACAAATATAAAATAAAAGTTATTGACATAAAAATTTTCAAAAATAAGCGAGAAAACGAAGGAGCTTCTTATCATTTGCCTTTTTTTTTTTTTTTTTTTTTTTTTTTTTTTTTTTATATAAAATAGTTATTTTGACCCGTGGTTTTTGATGCGGAAGTTCTTTTCTAGACTGTATTATATTCAAAATATACTCAGGTCTATTTTCATTTCCAATTTTTTCTTTTGACGCTCTGACGCATGGATACAAAACAGTGTTAATTGGCTTATTTACAAATTGTTTTATTATTTGTTAAATCCTTTAAAACGGGTGGCTGGGTGACTGTTTCCTTTTCCCAATCAATCATGTTTGAATAATCATCTGCATTAAAGTTTAATTTTTAGGCAGTTCAAAAACTATTGCAATGGAATTTCTTGCCTTTGCTTTTATAATTCGTTGAACACCTAAATCTCTATCTCTTTTCTTGTGTCCACTAACATTGCAAGTAACAAATTCTCAGGATGAGAAAAATACGAGTTATTTCTTAGTACACGCTCCATAATAATAGCATGTTTTTTGTCCACGTCTTTAAGTAGGTAAGTCAGGTATCAAAAGTTACGTTCACCAGCAGTTTCCTTTGGAAATAACTTTATGCAAAACCACCCTGGTGCGTATTTACATCTTCTTCAATTTTATTTCCAATGGTACCCTTAAAAGTTTTTGATCCTGATGTTTGTCCATCAATTGCCTCGAATATGTGTGTCTGAATGGAAGTTCATTTGCATTAACCATTTAAATTAACCACTGTGTAGTTCTACCCATATAGAATTCAAATATTCTCAAAACTCCAACAACTTTTCCAGCGTTAATTTAAATCCCAACGAAAAGAATAATTTTATGGGAAATCTCGCTATTAGAATCAATTAAGAAAGTTATTAGTTCATCAGAAATACATCGGGCCTTGCCAGAATTTGGCGTAGCATGAGTCATCTAAATATCTTTTAGTTCTTTTACAATAATAGTATAATGTTCCTCCAATTTAATTCCATCTTTTCTTTTAGTTTGATCTTTTCTGTTGCAAAATCCAATGCATTCAATTTGTGTGCTTCCTAATTCCATTCTGATGGTATTTTTTTGCCAACACGTTTCCTCACTCTTTCAACTTTTTTTCTATCCAACATATTACTTTCATTCAATATCCCCATATCCTTTAATGCTGCATTGACAATAGCAGCAGTGGCCCTATAGCTTACACTAAACCTGTCAGCTGTTATCGCTAAGTGTTTATTCACATCTGAGAATTTTCCCTAAGTTGAAATTCCTGAAGAAATTATTTATCATTTCCGCTTTCCTCTTTCACCAATGTCCAAATTTCTACGACTCGTCTACTTCTACTGCTGCTGCTACAACCCCTCCCCCCCTTCTTAGACTTACAATAGATTCAACATTAATCCTTTCCAATTTTTCTTGCGTCTTTTTTATCGCACCTGTTACTTCTTTATCAACTGTCCCAAGTTTTCCTTTGTTTTTGGCCTGCAAAGGATTTCCATTCAATAATAGGTATTCTAAATTTGCAAATGACAAGTAGTTGCATGTGCAAATGTCAAACATCTTATCACATGATTTGACCTCATTTTCAAACATCATTTCATCTGTTTTTTTGGTCATTATTTAGTTTTGAAGCTGATTTTATGTCTTTGAACTCTTAAATATATTCCATCAACTGTTATGGTTGGAAAGGAAAACTTTCACCAGATCTACTCTACGTCCCTTGCAACAATTTTATAACCATCTTAAGTGGTAACCGAACCTTTCGAAGTTACTTGTTCTCTATTCATAACAAATAGATAATGTCTAACAATATCTGTTTCTGAAGGAATCATCGAAGGCGGAAATTCACTTGGATGTTCAAATATCGAATTGTACGTTTTACTTTTGGAACACATTATAATTATTAACATTAAAAATTTTACTTATTCTATTTTCATAAATTATTAATAGTATCTTAAATATATATATATATATATATATATAATATATTATATATATATATATTTATTATATAAGTATATATATATATATAAAAAATATATTATATATATATCTTATATATAATATATATATATATATTATCAGGGTTTGGGTTCAAGTACAAGTACTTGTACTTGAACTTGTACTTAAGTACATTTTTTGGAGTACTTGTACTGGTGTACTTGTACTTGCAGTTTCTAAAACCACTGTACCTTGTACTTGTACTTGTACTTGAGCCTTTTGTACTTAGTACTTGTGCTTGGAACTTGCAAGTACTTTTGGATTTAACTCTGCCAATATTTTTTATTCTCTTTTTATCATTTTCCTTTAACGTATTGATATTATTATTCATTAAGTGTGTATTCTAAATAAATTTCATTTATGAAAGTAAAGTATGTCATTATTTATATATATAATAGTATTATATATATATATAAATATAATATATATATATATATATATATATATATATATATATATATATATATATATATATATAATATATATATATATATATATATATTATAATATATATATAATCATCACTCACCTTCTCTATCAACCACCTTTTTCCCCCAAGACTGGGGGTAAGGTGCGTAAACATGTACCAGAAACAGAAAAGTAGTAGAAAAAGTTACTGACAAAAGTCGACAAGAAAGCCCAGCCTTCCTTTTATACCTATTAGTGGGAACTCGCCGCACAGAAATCCACCCTAGAGCTTCACGGGACCGCGAAAGGACCCTCACTATGGAATCTCGCCATGTGGGGTTCATCCCTTGGACAGGTGGGCCATAATCATAAAACCCCATAATTCTGCAATTTACTCCTATTATGCATTTTTCTTCTCGCCTCTGCCAATCTTTCACTCCTCCCAGACTTCTTTGCTGATTCAATCCACTTTTATCTTCGTTTCCCAGCCAGTCGATTCCAACACACTCACCACTATACATTCGCTTACCAACCGACTATCATCATTCTTTCCAACATGACCAAACCATCCTAAACATACTTTCATTTATTCTCAATTTTATCCTTTTTTCATACCATACAACTCTGCTAACACTTTCATTCCTCATTTATCAATTCTTCTCACACCTAACATGCCCCAAAGATTGTCCATCTGACACATTGTACTTTAGATCTATACATCTTTTTCAGACCATAGTCTTACTAGTAATACATTAACACAGGTACAACAGTTACCATCAAGCAAGATACTAGCGCACATCAAAGACTTAGTCTCTTTAATCCACAAGTGTTTAATTGCACCAGCCTCCTTCCTGCAATTCACTACTTCCTACTACACTCGGCATCATCTGTTCCTTTTCTTCCAACATATATATCCTAAAATATTTAACTCAGTCACTTGTTTCCGCTGCTCACCATCTAGCATAAATTCACACCGAGGACTGTCCTCACTCACATCAATAACCTTACTCTTATCTACGTTTACTTCCAAAATCCATCCTTTTACACACCCTCCAAATCTTTCTACCATCCTCTCAAAACTCTCTTCAGATTCACCTCACAAAACCATATTATATAGACCTTATACTATATATATATTATATATAATATATATATATATATATAAATATATATAATATATTATATATATATATATATATATATATATATATATATATATATACTATATATATATATAATATAGGCGAGATGGTGATTCTATGGATTTGGAAGTTGTATAACAAAAACGTTTATGGAGGGTAATAGTTCCGAGGGATTGCAGGAGAGCACAATATTAGTACCTTATATAAGGGTAAGGGGAAAAAGGTAACTGTAAGTATTATAGGGTTTAGTTTTTATTGAGTGTTGTTGGGAAGTTTATATGTTGATATTTTGGTCGACAAGGTGCGCGAATGAGTAAGAACTAATTTGGGGAATAGATATGAGGTTGCAGTTTTGTATATGGGTGAGAGGAATGTGTGGATCAAATCTGTACATTGAAACAAATGATACATTGGGATTAATGAGGGAGGGGAGAAATAAATTGTAATTTAGGATTTATGGATTTACAACAGGCGTATAATAGGATTAGGGAAGCTCTATGCAGGTGTTAGTGATATGGTTGTTGGTGGTAAGTTTCTGAATAGAATGAAAAGTATGTATGACGATAGTGAAGCGGTGTTAAAGAATAAATAGAGTCGAAAGGATTATTTTAATATTAATAGCGGAGTGAGACAGGGAAGTGATGTGGTATGTCTCCTTGGTAATCCAATCTGTAATATGGATGAGGTTATGATAGAATTAGAGGTAGGGGTGACAAGGGATAGAGTTAGAAGAAATGATGGAGAATGGATGAGAGTGGAGGATTCCCTACTTATTATATGAGGATGATTTGGTTTTTGTGTGGTGAATCTGAAGAGAGTTTGAGAGGAACGGTAGAGAGATTTGGTAGGGTGTGTAAGAGAAAGGGTTTGAAAGTAAAACGTAGATAAGAAGTAAGGTTATGGTTTGTGAGTGAGGAGACTCAGGATGAAGGTTATGTTAGATTGGTGGGGCAGCTGGAAAAGTGTTGAATTTTAAATATTTAGAATATTTGTTGGATGAAAAGGGAGCGGATAGTGCAGAGTGTAGTAGAAAATTGTGAATGGCACTAAGTGGCTGGTTGCAGTTATCGTAGTGGATGTTAAGGACTCAGTGTTTGTGTGCCCTAGGGGTCTTACAGAGGTATGTTGTTACCCGTGTTAATGTTTAGTAGGTAGTAGTGGGACTATGGTCTGGAATTAAGAAAGGTATAGATCCTAAATTACAATGTGTTCGGATGGACAATCTTAGTGGCGTGCTTAGGTGTGAAAAAGAAATGATAAATGAGGAAATGGAACGTATTAGAAACGTTGGTTTGCGTGTGGAAGAATCGGGGTAAATGAGAATAATAAATGAAAGTACGTTGAAGATGGTTTGGTCATGTGGAATTTATTGGAATGGATGACAGACGGTCGTTAAACGGATGTATAGTGTAAGTGTGTTGGGAATCGACCGATGGGAGAACAGAAGAAAAGTGGAATGTCAGAAATGGAATGCTGGAAGAGATAAATTGGAAGTTTGGCAAAGGCGGAGAAGAAAGGTGCATAATAGGAGTGAATGGTTGGGTTTTTGTGAGGAGGTATGGTTGTACCACCTGGGGCAAGGAATGAAACCCACATTGACGAGAGGTCATAGTTGGAGGGTCAATCGCGTCCGTGAAGCTCTAGTGGTGGAATTTTTTCTGACTGGCGCAGTTGCTCGCAGTAATTGGTATTAAATGGGGGCGTAAGCTGGCTTTCTTTTCTATCTTGCTTCATATTTCTACTATTTTTATGTTTCCGGTATATGATACACTTGCCTCCAGTCTTGGGGAGATAAGATGGGTGATGATGATGATGATGATGTATGAAAAATATTATACTATATATATATATGGATAGTAGGATATATATATATATATTATATATATATATTATATATATATATATATATATATATATATATATATATATATATATATATATATATATATATATATATATATATATACCGTAATATTGGACAACATTGTCCGGGTGTACAACATTGAACAAAATCGATAAATATATTATATATATATATACCTATATATGATATTATTATATATATATATTATATATATATGCAAGTTTTCATAAAGTACTTGTACTTGTTCTTGTACTTGATACCATGTACTCTGTACTTGTAACTTGTACTGAACAAATTCTAAGAGTATTGTACTTGGTACTTGAACAATTCTGAGTACTTGTACTTGTTACTTGGCTACTTCGAAAAATGTAACTTGAACGCCACCCTGATTATATATATATATATATATATATATAATATATAATATATATATATATATATATATATATAATATATATATATATACAGTGAAAAATATTATATATTATATATATATATATATATATATATATATATATATACTAAACACTAAATAGCACAACCATTATCAAAAGGAATCAAATGCAAACTGAAGCAAATTGAAAAAATATTTCCGACTCATGATAAATATGTTGCTGAATATATTTACAGAAACTTGCTTTCAGCATCAACATTTGTGTATGTATGTATGTATGTATGTATGTATGTATGTATGTATGTATGTATGTATGTATGTATGTATGTATGTATGTATGTATGTATGTATGTATGTATGTATGTATGTATGTATGTTATGTATGTATGTATGTACTGTACGTATGTATGTATGTATTGTATGTATGTATGTAATGTAAGTATGTTATGTTGTAATGTATGTATGCATGTAATGTACGTATTATGTATGTATGTATGTTATGTATGTATGTATGTATGTATGTATGTATGTATGTATGTATGTATGTATGTATGTATGTATGTATGTATGTGATGTATGTATGTGTGTGAATATGTTGCATGCCTTACATTGCTAAACAGGAGATCGGGAGTAAATTACATATGCGACACTTTGAGATTGATTTTAAAATCGAGAATAAGGTAAAAGTGGGGTAATATGTGCGAGGGGTAGGAAGCGTCACACAACTTTTGAGTTTTGCACAATTTTAGACCTTGATAGTTGATACTGTCGTCCGTGCTTAACGTAGTTTTGATAAATTAAAAAAAAAAAAAGAAATGTTTTGACCCACCCTCTTGTAGCTCTACGGCTGAGTTGTTGACGATATATCATGGTGGGCATGGTTCGAAGCAGTTTCATACACAATATTAAATTTTTTAATACATCTTAAAAATATATTATAATTAATATATATATTAGTATATATATAGATATATATATTAATTTATATATATATATATATATATTATTATTATATATTATATATATATATTATATATTATATATATGCAACACCAAAAGGTCCAGCAAATAAATAATGATCAATGTCAATCATTATATATATAAACTATTAACTAATAATATAATATTACAGTTTTATCCACCTACTGCTAACATGGGCAAAAGACACTGCTAATTCACAATGGAGGGTGTAGTGTTCAACACAATAACTTTCAACTGATATACTCAATTAACGCAAGTCATCATTGACGACAGACGCGGCCTTTAATAAAGTGGAGGGAGAATCTAAAATTGATTAGATTGAAACACACGAAGAAATGGAAGAGAATTCCACAGAACAGAGGTTGCAGGAAAGAAGGCACCGCAGCGGACTAGTCTGGAGTTGCTAATATCAACAAACACACAACTCATGTGCCGACACAGCACCCTTGTGCTACCGAGGGCGTCTTAAAGGTGTTGGCACGCGAGTGAAAAGTTCCCTCGAGCACTTGCCGCTACGGTAACTATAAAAAGAGATAAGCACCAACAATCGCGCCGCAAGATAGAGGGTCAAGTTGAACTAGAAAGAAACGACATGTTTATATAGTCCTTTTGTGCTTTGACTCGACATCCAAAAGCCGGGTGAAACTGGAGCCCCCCAGATTATGAGAGCGTACTCCATACAAGGCGGATGAGGCCCTTGTATATAAATGGAGTAACTGTGAAGAGGAAAAAAAAGTCTGCCGTCTAAACAGAACTCCCAGGTTTCTTTGAGGCCGCCTTAGCAAACGTTGTGATGTGAGGTTTCCCAAGACATTTTTTTGTTTTATGTTAAGGCAAAGGATGTTTATATTGTCAAACAGGAGAGACGAGAGAACTTCGAAAGAGATAAAAGAGTTAGAAGGTGGTCTTAGAGAGAAGGAGATTTTGAAGAGTTGAGTTTCTTTAAGAATTGATTTCACAAGGTTCAGACGCCCCCACCCGGAAATTCTATCCAGATCAGCGAAGAATAGAATCGGAAAGATCAAGACGAGAGGCAATTCTAGAAGTAAAGAGGGAGCAGAATTGAAAATGAGTTGTGAAGAATGAGGGTCGAGTCATCGGCATATGAGTGAAATAGAGTTTAGACGTGCAGGTGAGAAGATCATAATGAAAAGTAGGAATATAAGTAGGAGATAAGCCAGAACCCCTGAGGAACACCACATTGACAGAAAAAGGAAGAAGAAGTCGCCCCATCACAACAGCCGATATTGAGGCGATTTTGAAAGAAAACTAGACATAAGTAAGCAAAGAGAGAGGAACCCAAAGGAGGGGAGCTTGGAGACAGTGACGCGTGGCCATTCTCGGTCAAATGCTTTGGATATGTCAAGCGCCACAGCGCAAGTCTCCCCGTAGTTCCTAGGGCGGAAAACCAATAAATCAGGCATTAAATCAGGAAAGTTATATCACAGTAGACACTCGAACGCCGAAAGCCGTCTTGGGCGATCGGAAAAGGAAGAGAATGAAGATTCGCAGATGGTCTAAGAAGTGAGAGCTAAGAGGGTTTCAAAGATCTTAGATAGAACACAGGTGAGAGCTATAGGCGATAGTTAGAAGGATCAGAGCGCTTCCTTTTTTCGGAAATAGGTTGGACATGTGCGTGCTTCCAACAACTGAGGGAAAGTGTTAGTATTGGGAACATAAGAGAATATAGTTGAACCGAGGGGAGGGGCCAGCTCGGAGGCACACTCCCCCTCAAAACTCGGGGAGGTGGAATGCCATCCGGGCCACCCGCTTCCTAACGTTATAGATTCAGGGCCCATATTGCACCCGATGCAAAATGTAATCATAGGCAAAGACATATGGACACCTGAGAGGAGAAGGTGCGAGGAGGAGGAAATCCAGAATCGTCCAGGGTTGGTTAGAGGAAAATAGGAGGCCGAAGAGCTATTGGCCTTTTCAGTTGAGAGTTAGCAACAGACCATCAGATCGTAAGAGGAGGAAAGGCAGATTTACAGAAGTTGTTAGAGATTTTTTGGCAAGAGGCCAGAAGATTTATCAGTAGGAGAACCAAGAAGGTCAGCGCACCTTCGTTGATGAAAGCCCGCTTTGCTCGTCGAAGAGTATCCCTGCAACGATTTCTAGCTGAGTGAAAATTAGCGAGAGTGATAGGAGAACGAGAATTTTTCCACCCCCGATAAGCGCTGTCTCTAGCCTGAATGGCCAAGACAAGCACATCGAACCATGGATTATGAGGAGAGAAGATTTAGTCGAAGAAGGATGAATGCTCATCCCGTTAACCGATTACAGCTCCCACCTAGTCGGCAGAAGCCTGAGCGTCATCAGAGTCAAGCAGTCATTCCAATTATAGTTAGCGTAGAAGTGACGCAAGGCCCCCCAATCACCCCGATCAAAGTGCCAGAAAAAACGCATAGGGCAGGATGGAGCTGTTGGAGAGAAAGTATTAAAGTTAAGAGATATAAGGTTGTGGTCAGATTTACCAATAGGAGCGAAGGTAGTGTATTTATAGAGAGAAGGACTAATGGTGAAACATAGGTCAAGTGTGTTCAGAATTGGTTAGGACGATCCGGACTGTGTGTAGGTTCATTGATTAGTTGCTCCAGATCGCTTAAGAATGCTGAATGATTCGGCCTATCTCCACCTAAATCCAGTATGAGAGAGACGCCCACCATCGTGTTGTGGTACATTGAAATCCCTAAATTAGATGGACCCTCAGTATTGGATGATTTTTTATATAACATCCTCGTGAGAGGTAGTCAAGCATATTCAAAGAAAGAGTGAATATCTGTTCTGTTAGGAGAACAGTAGCAAAAGCACAAGATTATTGTAGTAGAAGGAAGAAAGATTTTGAGCCACAGAGCATCGAAGTTAGGAGATTCAAGATTCACGAGACGTGTTACTCAGGATTATTGAATGTTAATAGGCCACACCTCCTAACCCTTCGACGGAAATTTATGAAATAAGTTCTAGTGGACAACATTAAAACGAGATTAGAGGATGAATTCTTAGCATTTCGTGAGTCTCAGACCGAGCAAAAGTTTAGGGTGTAGAGTTAAGTGCAGGTGATATTCTCACAGAGGCAAAGTTTCGATTTTCAACCGCGGATGTTGGTAAAGTTACAGTAAAGCCGCGCCCTTCGCAAAACCTGCCATCCTTTTCACACACAACACACACACTCGAGCACACACACACGCGCAAATAAGAAAAACTAAGAACAAGTGAGTAAAGTGAAAAAAAAAAAAAAAAAATTAACAACACTAAATACTAACTGAGAAAGGAATGTAATAAAATTAATAAAATAAAGTTTTTACAATGAAATATATATATATAGTATATTATAGTAATATAATATATAGTATATATATATATATATATATATATATAGTATATATATATATATATATATATATTATTTATATATATATTAATTTATTGTCTATATATATATATTATATATATAATATATATATAATATATAATTTCGGTTTACTGGTTCAGGGTGGTCTGTCTAATTGTCTTGTCTAATTCGTCTGTTTGTCTGTCTATTAAATGTGTGTGTGGGTGTGCGCGTATTCTGTTCCCGGTGCGCGGTCGACCTTCATCAAAGCAAACAACAGCCAAAAACAACATATAACCCACTAGACAGAGTCACAGTAATCATACTACGTAATTAAGTGTACAATGTACGTCACGTACATGTAAACCAGCCGAAATAACAACAAATACTAAGTTTATTTCAAAATAATAAGGGAGCTGAATAAGGACTATAAGGAGCCATTAAAAAGCACCGCAACTCCGGCCCAGCATCCCCCAAATTTGGTCTCAACAAGTGATGGTAACAATAATACTAAACTACTAGCTATATATATTATATATAGTATATATATATTATATATACATAGATATGATATATCGTATATATATATATATATTTTTATATATATATATATTATATATATATTATATACGCACCTGACACCACCCCCACTGACCCGTATATATTATTATATATTTATATATATATATAATATATAAATATATATAATATATATTATATATTATATATATATATATATATATATTATACTATATATTATAGTAATATATAATATCTATATATATATATATATATATTATATATATATATATATATTAATAATATATATATATAATTATGAAAATTCTGATTTAGAATCCACTAGCTACATTTTAATTATACGTGGATTTTGTTAATTTTATTTTTATTTATTTCGTTGTTAGTATTGGAATTTTCCGCCCCTTACTTTGACCCGAACCTGGGGCTGCAGTCCACTTTTCCCCTCTCGTCAAGCACTATATATATATATATTTATATATATATATATATATATTATTATATTCTATATATATATATTATATATATATTATCTATAATTATATTATATATAATATTATATATATATAATATATATATTATATATATATATATATATATGGTGAAACTTACAAAAGCCCTCGCATGATACGTAAAAAGTTTTACGTGTGTACCACGGAACAAATAACATATTTTGGAATTGTGGTAAAATTTTATTTAAAGGAAAAAAAAAGATATATATATATGAATAAAAAAAAAATATAAGTAAACTTTTTAAAAGTGTAATTTTAACTTATTACGGTAAAACATTATTTCCGTTACAAATAGAAAGAAATGCAAAAGTTGCCAGAAATTCCTTTTTATCATAGTCTCGTTTCCGCATAAAATAGTATTGCAAGTGATATTTTATATATATATATATATATATATATATATATATATATATATTATATATATATATATAATATATATATATATATATATATATATATATATATATATATATTATAATATATATTATATATATATATATATATATTATATATATATATATATATAATAATAGTTTTAACTAAAAGAATACTCCGGGTAAACCGCAAAAATGGAAGAGTGCGAGGGTTCTTGGCCTACAGGCGGATGACGGGGCCCCTTCTGTCCCCCGTCGGGATCGAGCCCCCTAAAAAAAAATAAAAAAAAATAATTTTTTTCGATACCAAATTTCATGACGCTGATTCCAAATAATCTCATTAGTTTTCTTGCACAATATCGTAGGTTTCGAGATATCATGCTAGGGCTTTGGTAAGTTTGGCATATTATATATATAATATATATATATATATATATATATATATTTATATAATATATATATACTATATATATTTATATATATATTATATATATATATATATATATATATATATATATATAGACCCAGCATCCCGAAGCATCATGCATGTAACTAAAAATTTATAACAGCTTACAGGAAAAAATAAATATATTTTTGAATTTTTAGCAAGACATTATATATTTGGTTAACACTTTAAAAAAAATTATTTTATTCTAATATTTTATTATAACACCTTAAATATTAGTATAATTTTAGGTTCTGGCAAAGTACGCTCTCATCAACCTTGCAGCGTTACGCTCTAATCAAACCTTTCATTTCTGCTTTAGTGCGAGAGCAAGAGTTGCCAAAATAGTTTTTTAATTCTGGCTCTGGAAAAAATGTCTAATTATTCTTTATTTCTTTTAGGGGTTGAACCGACCGGAGGACAAGAGGGGGACGAAGTTCCCCCCGTCGTCAACCGGTAGGCCGAGAAACCCGACTCTGTCCATCTTTGTGCTGGTTTACCCTTGGGTTATCTTTTAGTTAAAAAAAACGAATTTGGAAACCTTAGTTCCTCGTTACGTTGGAATCCCTTGCTCAACAAAAATTATCGTTATCATGCAGATTTTCCAACATTTTTAACAATTTAAATTTTTCAAAAGCGTTTTTTTGTTTTTTTTTTTATTTCATGTTAATAAAAATTTTGTTTTATAAACTTTTATTTATTTTTCCTGTAGCTGTTATTGTTTTTTTGTTACATGCATGATGCTTTCGTTTTTGTTATATGCCTATCATATCATATAACTATATATATATATATATATAATATATATAATATATATATATAATATATATTATTATATATTATATATATATATACAGTGAATAGAGATATAATACTATATAAATATTATAACTCATATAATATATACTTATATATTTGAGTAGTGAGTATATATATAAAAATATATATTATATAAATATATAGATATACATACCCAAGCGTACCTATATATATATATAATCTATATATAATATATAATATATAGGCTATAATATATATATATAAGATATTATATATATATGTATTATATAACTCATATATATACTATATATAATATATATATAATATATATCTATATATATATTATATATATTATATATATATATATATATATATATATAATATTTTCTACAGTTCAAAAAAATTTCTAAGTTCAGAAAAGTTAGTTAACTAAGTGTTTTATTAAGACAACAACTATCTTCATACACGCTAGGCCACGCCCCAAATAAAGAAGCAGCTTTATCCACGGATGCCGCTTTAAAAAATAAAACTTACTTAGACGAAATAGCGGCGAAAAGTAAATTTTTTCTCCGCCAAAAGTCACAGTATAAGTAATCCTACAAATATGCATAATATATATATATAATTATTTGCTTGCTCACACTACTCACTATACTCCTATAATATATATTAAATATATATATATATAGGCCTCACATATATAACATATATTATATATAATATATAATATATATATATACACTATATATATTATTATATATATATATATAATATATACTACTCACCTCATCACTATATACTATAATCTTATATAAGCCCCCCCCCCCTGCAAATAAAATTAAAATTATGGTATTGAAAATTAAAAATTCATGTTAATATCTGAATCATTTGTTTGCTTATTCTAATATTTGCAGAAGAGTGGAAAAAAAATTCTTGTATAATTTATTTTTAATTATAGTAATATTTCTATCTTTCCGAGATTTATGATAATATTTCGCTATTTTCATTCCTACGATTCCTATTCCCAGTTTTCCATTCCCATAGATGAGCTTTCATTAGTATTGTTATTCACAGAGAATGTAAAAAAAAGTTTTGAAATATTTAAAACAATTTACCGAGATGCATAATTAAAGAATTAAAGAATAGAAAGTCTTATTAAATTTTAGAGTGAGATTAAAATTTTTAGACTTTAAAATAAACAAAAGAAAATTAATTTATGTATTTAATAATCGGAGAAGCTACTTTTTTTGATCGTTAAAGTCTTTTTAGTGTTGAATTTCTTTATTGAAATTTTTTGGTACAAATTTGAAAAAAAAAAATATTTCTAACATTTCATTAATAATGCTGAAGAAAAATTTAAAGAGAGTAAAAAATAATAATTATGAAAATAACAGAGAATTTTCATTGAAGAGGAAAAATAAAAAATAAAACGCGGAGATTTATTACAAGGTGTCTAAACTTTAGAGTTTAGAGAATGGAGAGTAATTGTTATCAAATCAAACAAAACCGTCTATCATGCCAGATGAAATCAGAGCCAATATGCTATATTTGAATTATGTAAAGATAACCACACCCAAATCGATGGGGTTGCCGGAATTTTCATATTGGTCGAGATTTCAATAATAATTAATTAAACCAAAAGGAAGTTTTACAAAATTAAAGTATTAATAATAATCAAATTTTGATAATAATATTTAAAATTTGAAATTACGAAAAATAACCATTGAATTAATTATTATCGAAATCTGGCAACCCATCTTATCGAAATTAGCAATCCATCTTATTGCAATCTCCCATCCCATCTATTTGGGTGTAGTTATCTTTACCTGATCCGCATATTCAGTATCTTATAATAGTTTTTAGTATTTTTTAAAAAAAAAGACGGAAAATTTTCTGTCTTTATCTGTCTAAATGAAGGTGACTAGCCCAAATGGTAGCAGGCGGTTAGGATAAGTTAGGTTAAGTTAATAGAATGTTAGGCTAGGATAAAGGTGATTTTCCTGCATTAGGTTGTTCAACTTATCGATAGCATCGACATAGGGCTTCCTGAATAATGTTTGTAATCTTTGCCTGTCGACCAATCGGTACTAGCTTCTAAATGAAATATTAGTTTAACCATAGTAGAAATATTACTAGTATTTCAATCCAATGTTATAATATTCGGACCATCTTGTGTGTGTGTGCAATGTACAAAATTTCCCGTCAAAAAATAGAAACATATTTAAATTGCTTTGTATTTATGCAAAATTTATTTTAAAGTCGTATTATTTTTAATATTATCGTGGTTAAATTTTTTTTTTTTAGAAAAAATGAACTAAATATTGTATTTTAATATTCACTCGGCATCTCATTCATCATCGCACTCGAAAACGTCATAAATTGTACAAGAATTTATTTTCAATTCTATCAATTCTAAAAGGGCATATCAGAAAATGCCCGACAATATTCCTATCTTTCTGACCTACTGGCAGGGCTGCGGAGCCGGCAAATTTTTTTCCGGCTCCGACTCCGGCTCCGGCTCCAGCATTTTAAAATCCTACGCCGGCTCCGGCTCCGGCTCCGGCTCCGGCATATTCAAAAAAAAAAATTCGGCTCCGACTCCGGCTCGGCTCGGCTCCGACCCACTTGTTCTATTCACATCTCTCCATTTACAGTCATGAAATTATTAATTCTGATACAAAATTTTGAGGGTATGATGAAGTTAAATGTTTGTTAAGGACATTCTTTAATTAACTTAGAATTTAAAAACTTAGAAAATATTTTAATAGAAAATAAGAATTTTAAGAAATACAGAAAAGGAATCAGTCCACTTTGCTTCCTAAATTTAATATAATTCCTTCTTTGAACGATGAACTGCCTGTACAGTTACGTAAATATACACTATTTAACTATTCGCTAAAAGCAATTATATTTCAGTTTCATACTAAAGTTTAAAATAATTCCTCGTTGAAATATGAGCCTGAACATATAATAATATAATTTTATTAAAACGTTATATATATATATAATATAACATATATATGTATATAATTATATATATATAATATAATTAAACATAATATATAATATATATATATATATATATATATATTTATATATATATATATATATAATATATATATTATATATATTTAATATATAATATATAATAGTATATTATTATATATATATATATATATATATATATTATTTATATTATATATATAATATATATATATATATATATATATATATATATATATATATATATATATATATATATATATATATATATATATATATATTATATATATATATATATATATATATATATATATATATATATAGTATATATATATATATATATATATATATATATAATATATATTATTATATATATATATATATATATATATATATATTCGATAGTGTTATTCATTTTAAGTCCTAGTTGGCAAAGAACACTCCTAGCTTTAAATATCAGATCTTCAGTTCTTGGAAAGATTCTAAACAAAGATTGTCGACAAAAATATTTTATTTTCAGTTAACATTCTTCTCCCTTCTTTCATGGAATTTATTTGGTGATTTGTTAATAAAATCCGTTCCTCTATAAAAATTTTTCCTGTAGCAAGTCTTCTGAATTGAATTTTTGTTGTTGTTAAAAGTTGGGTGTTTTAATAATTCTTTGAGGTTTTCTTGTTCCCACTGAATGTCGGAGAGAGAAAGTTCAGAAGTACTGGCAGCATCAATACTACTACTATAGTATCTTTTAGTTGTCGTAGAAGCCTTTTGAGACTTTAGAGCTATAAGAACTATGTACATCCGCCGATCTTGGTCTCTTGACCTAGATTGCATCTTTTTGCTTAGCTGATTCTTTAAGAACTTTCCATTTAATTTTGGGGTACTGTGCTGCTGTTTCGCTGAGTTTGTTCGACCCTGCTTATAAGATTGGGCTCTAATGAGTATTGTGGAGACCATCCCGCACTGCTAACTGTAAAGTATGGACTCCACATCTCATGTGTGCAATGTTAACGTTATCGGAACATAGTCTTTATCATAGTTTTCTCAAGTTCATTCTGAAAACAACTATTATTTCTTCCTTTTGACATTCAATAAAATCAGTATCACATTTACCAGCTTTCTATTCCTCACCCTCATTGTCCTTATTTTAATTTTTCAATCGTACTGATCATGTTTGATGCGTTATCCGTAATAAGCTAATTACTTGTTCTTGTTATTTCGATTTCTTTTAAGATGTCAGTAACAAATTCTTGAATATATTCGCTGAAATGTTGAGTTTTTTTTTCTTTTACTGCTAACTTTTTAGAAATATTGTTTTTATCTTCGTCCAAATATATAAAATTATTGACAAAATAATTTAGTTTTGCCCTTATGCAAGCGTAAGTATCCATTTTTAAATGCACAAGCGTCCCTTTATGCATGTTTCAAGCTTATTTTTTTTGTTTATTTTTCTTTAGAACTAATTTACAAATATTTTTCAGTCTAAAGGGATTTCCAGTTTCTAAGCCATGTCTCCCCACAGTGCTTTAAAATTCTGTGTTATGCGAAAACTAATGGGTCACTATCTTTAACAACATTAAAAAAATTGTATTTTGAATTTTTCACTTAACATTGACAGAACTAAGTTTATTGCACTGAAAATAGTTTCCACTTAGTCTGAGTTTCTGAAAATCTAAAGGTTTCTCCTGATTCCTTAGCTTCACCTTTCTTTTTAACAATTGAAGCAATGTCTGGATGATAGCGTTTTTAAATGTCGCATTAATTTAAAGGATCCAATAGATGTATCTGTGACGCCATGCGTAACTGGTAGTTAGGTGAACTCTTTTTGTGCATGAATCGAACTGACTGTTTTCCATCAACTGTGTTAACTTATTTCATATTGACAAATGAAAGTATTTTATCATCAGAGTGAGTATATATCAAATACATGAGGTGTTTTCCGATTTTTGGTTTAGTTTGACTGATTTTCTAACGGATATTAAACTAATTAATTTAAAGTTGTCTATAGAGTACTAGAAAACTTTTTTATTATGAATAATATATACATAATCAAATTTCTGGAAAAAAAAAGGAAAGGAAAAAATTAATATAAATTATTATATATATTATATATATATAATATATATATATATATATATATATATATTTATATAATATATATAATATATATTATATATAATATATATAATATATATATAATATATACTATATATATATATATAACACCTGTTAAGTAATAATTAATAATGATGCGACTGGTATTTGCCGGGACGCCGGAGCGGCTGTTTTCACTCCTGCTCCGACTCCGCTGAGATTGCCGGCTCCAGGTCCCCTAAATTTCGCCTCCGACTCGGCCTCCGGCTCCAGTCCCAAAATTTGCTCCGCTTCCGGCTCCAAGTCCTCAAAGTTTCCGCCTCCGGTCGGGCCCTCCGGCTCGACCAAAACTTGCGCTCCGCGGCTCCGGGCTCCGGTCCGCACGCCCCTGCTACTGGTAATATATATACTGTGGTTTAACTTTTTAAATACATTAAATATTTTTATGAGAAAAATTTACATTTACTTTCATAATAAAAGTTTATTGTGATGTGAAAATAAAGGTGATAATCAAAATTAAAATAAGGATACAGAGTAAGTTTACTCTGTCTTGGCGTAATTTGTTTCCGTCCTACGAATATATATATCAATTCCGTCAAAGAGTTGTCCAATTAGTAATTTACATAGTTCCGGAATTTTCTATTTTATTCTTTTTTAAAAAGTTTAATGTATATATAATATATATATATATATATATATATATATATATATATATATATATATATATATATATATATATATATATATATATATTTTTTTTACCTATTATATCCTATATATACCCCTATATATTATATTTTATACGATGGCGTTAACTGTATATATTCATTCATATAACTTATAAATACTTATAACTTTTTCGATTGGGTTGGTAATTCTTTACATATAACAGTAACCTTTCTTATGTTGTGCTGATACGCGGAGGTATATAAAATAATTCAGGATTTTTGTAATTTATTCCTTTCTCAAACAATTTAAACTTTCTCTTTTCGTAAAACAGTAACACAAGCTGTTGCTTTATCATTTGAAGGTACATTATAACAGTCTCTATCGTAACAAGTCACAATGCCATAAAATAGTAATATACATAAATCAAAAATATAATATCCATTTCAAACTCAATAAACAATTTAAACCGGTTAGCATTAATTCGTGGCTTTACAAATCGAACATTCAGTATAACAGTAATTCAAATTTCCATAAACAGTAACATCAGTGAATCAGGAAACCAGTAACAGTTCATATATGCAAGCCAAGAAATATAATACTCATTGCAAAGTCGATAAACAGTTTTTGGACCGGTTTGTACTTATACCAGTTTCTTAGACAGTAATTCAAATTTTCATAAACAGTAACTCAAGAAACCAGTAGCAGTTCATAAAACAATAATAAATGCAAATCAGGAAATACAATACTCAATTCAATAAACAAATAAACCGGCTAGCATCGATTCATGGCTTTACGAGTCGAACATACACTATAGCAGTTTTTTTTCAGTAGTAACCTTAAAGCTAACATATATGACGTATAAAATCTAAAAATACCTTTTACCAAAATAAAAACACCTTCTGCAACTATAAACTCATTATGCGGCTTATCTAGCAAACGCCGTAACCATGGCAACCATCTGATAATTCAAGCCGTACAAGTTACTATCATTTTCTAAATCAAGAAGGATTTCCTTTAGCAAATCTGTCGTGGCTATCAACGTTACACCTTTGTTCTTAACTCAAATAGCTATCATTAACTCTGGATGATGCACTTGGGAGGTACGAAACATCGTCTCAACTGTATTATAACTTTTCAGGCTCAAATTACATATCGCCCCCACACTAGTTCCCCTAGAAATAAAAATAACACTTATTAGTTTCACTTATAAAAAAATAACAACCTTTAAATAAAATCTTAATCAAATCTATACATACCGATACGGGGCTTTTCCTTTACTTCCTGTACCTGAGCAATCTGGTCTTAAACAAACTTTTCACAAATACTTAATCCATGTAATCTTTTCTTAGTTGGTTGATCCTCGCTATGACAATAAAAAAAAATAATATATATATATATATATAAAATATATATATATATATATATATATATATATATATATATATATATATATATATATATATATATATATATATATATATATATATATATAAAAATTATATATATATACTATATATATCAATATATAATATATATTATATATATATATAATAATAATAATAATAATAATAATAATAAGGTAAATGAACAGTTTGGAAGGAGGATGAATGGCGACTTAAAAGGGAATAGGAAGCTCTTCTGGAAGGAAGCGCGAAAGGTTAAGAATGAGAATAAGGGAATTCTGCTTAGAATAATTGAATAGGGGGGTGCTTTCGTAACTGATGAAATGATGTGGAAGATAGTGGGGAGGGAAAAAAAAACACATTCGAAAATCTGCATAACAGCGGCAGTAATGAAGACGTGATAGTGAATGTGTATGGGTTTGATGGTGCAAGAAGGAATAGATATTTTGGGGATGAGGTCATTAGTAAGGAGGAGGTAAAAGGTAGAGTGTGAAAGTTGAAGAATAGTAAATCTGCAGGTATAGATAAAATTACTGGTGAAATGATCAAGAATGGATGCGAGATGGTGATTGAGTCGATTTGGAAACGTGTAGCAAAGAGTTTATGGAGGTTTAGTTCAAGTGATTTTGGAGGAGAGCAGTAATAAATACCACTTATATAAGGTAGGGGAATAAGGGAACAGATAGGAATTACGAGGAATTAAGTTTATTGAGTGCCTGTAGGGAAGAATAAAGGCTGTAAATTTTGGTCGATTAAAAGGTGCGTCGAGTGGCTGAGGCGACTGGTTTGGTGAAGAACAAGGTGCTTTTAGATGTGGTAGAGGATATGTGGATCAAATCTTTTCATTGAAACAAATGATTGAGAAAATGAGAGGAAAGAAAAATAAATTGTATTTAGGTTTTATGGATTTGCAACAGGCGTATTATAGGATTAATATGGAAGCTCTATGGCAGGTGTTAGTGATATATGGTGTTGGTGGTAGGCTTTCTGAAATGTATCAAAGAGTATGATGACGATAATGAAGCGTGTGTAAGAGTTATAGATGGAGTTGAAAGTGATTTGTTTAATATTAATAGCGGCGAGTTCTCACTAAAGGGTGTAAATGGGGCGATAAGGGTGGGCTTTCTTTTCGAATTGTGTCATATTCTTCTACTACTTTTCTGTTTCCGGTGCATGCTACGCATCTTACCCCCAGTCTTGGGGAGAGAAGGTGGGTGATGAATAATATATATATATATATATATATATATATATATATATATATATATATATATTATATATATATATATATATATATATATATATATATATATATATATTATATATATATATATATATATATATAAAATGGCACGATTTTATATTTGCTGTCAATCAGATGCGACTAAAATTCCACGCCTTAAAATTATTTGAGTCACTTTTCTCTGATGTTATTCCTCGGCGGGTGTCTTTATTTAGTGATGTGATTATATTATTTCAAATTTTTGTTTATAATATTCTTTTCTTTTAATAATAGTTTAAGCAAAACATTTTGTGCTTATTGAAATCTGTAGTAATAAAAGTAATTACATTACTTTTACAACTTTTCCAAGAACTTAAATTGTGATGTATTGCCGTCCTTTCTATTTCCAATTATTGGCATGTTGCCAACCAAAAAGAATCGATAATACAATTTATTGGTAAGAGATATTATTGATTATTGAGCTTCGTATATATATCTATAGACTAATAAATATAAATGTATATGGGATGCTCATGGTTGTTTTACAGGAAATATTTATGTATCAATATTCAGGACTTTTTCCCTTCCTTTTCTTTTACTATAGATGCGGTGTGGCCCTAGACCATATTGTAATGTCATTGCCTTTAGAACGATTTGTATTTTAGAATAAGAGAATGTTTTTAGAGTTAATTTTGGATTATTAGTATACACTGAAATAAATGAAAGAGAATAATTTAATTATAACTTTAATATGTTTCTAAGTGAAAAGAGATGAAATAAGGAATTAAAAACTATCTAATCACGATTAGTTTGATTACCCTAAAAATCTTGCTAACTAAAGAAGCATAGTTTATATTATGGCGACCTGTTTTTGTTTTTATTTTTTGTTCTCTTGTTAGATGCCCTTCTATGCTTCCTTATCTTCGATAACGCTTGCTAAAGGGTCTGCCAAAAACATATTTTTTTTTTTATTTTTTTTATTTTCCTGCTACAGTGGTTCCTCCGGTTCTTCATTGCCGACCCCCCACCTCATCTATTAATTTAATTATAAATTAATATTCTAGAAAGTAGAATACTGCGTACTTCTACCAATAAAGCAATCCTTAAAAATTGCTATCAAAAACTATATTCCAAAATAAAAACTCTTCTAAAATGGTAAAATCGTTCTAACGACAATTTTATTACTAAAAGGTTGTGTATGTATGATTTATTATATATACATGATTTAAAATTGGTCTCTACGAAAACTGCATGGAAACTGCGTTTGTTGCTATAGAGGGAGCTGAATAACTCCTCTGACTACGTCACAACATCTACCACGCAGACCAGAAAATTGAAGTTATAAAGGCCACTCCTTTCTATCTGAAGACCACCATTACTTGCTATTATAAGAGGCGGGACAGTGAGTCTCCATGTCAGGACTCCCTTGACTAGAAAATGTAAAAAGAGTCATCTCAAGACTCTGAGACTCTTCCCACTACTTTATTAAAAAATTTTTTTTTATTATTATTGTTAAATAATAAAATAATAGATTAAATAAAATAAATATAATAATAATAATAATAATAATAATAATAATAATAATAATAATAATAATAATAATAAAATTATTATTATTATTATAAATATTAAAACAAGGTTCATTGTATCCTCGATAAATGCAAACGCTGCGTTGTTCATTTTCTGCCGATGGACAGCAGTTTTGAGGATCAAGATTGAAAAACTACCACCTTGTAGCTTATAATATTTTTACTCTTATAGCTGTGATATTTTCACTATTATATATATATATATATATATAATTTAATATAATATATATATATAAAGTATAATATAACTATATGATATATATATTGTGGTATATAATATATATATTATTATATATATATATATATATATTATATATACTATAATATATATAATATATATATAATGTATATATTGTATAATTATATTTATATATATATAATATATATATATATATATAGTTATTATATATTATATATATATATATATATATATATATATTTATATATATATATATATATAAGGTATAATGATATATTTTCAATATATGTATTATACAGTGGAATATCGCATTTAATTTCTATATTATTATATATTATTACATAATATATAACATAAGTTTAAGGAGACTTTATTCTCTTCCCTTTTCTTCTCCTTTGCAAGGAAAAGAATCAGAGAAAGAAAGAAAATCTTTTTCATATATATATATATATATATATATATATATATATATATAATAAGAAAGATATACATAAATAGATATATATATATATATATATATATATATATATATATATATATATATATAGTAGTGAGAATCTTTTCTGGAGTAGAAAAGTATTTTGCTCTATATATATATTGTATATAATTTTTGCTCTATATATGTGTTGTATATAGTAGTGACAAAAACCTTTCAGGAAAAAAAGGGGAAATTAGCTATCAATATTGCTTTCTTCTTTTTCTCATAATTTGTTATCATTCTTTTCTTTTCATATATATATATATATAGGCTGTATATATATATATATTATATGATATAATATGCACACTCGATATCCGTATTGATTTTTCTTTTACAGCTTTTTAAAACTTATCTTGAGCAAACATATTATATATATAATATTTTCTAATATAGATATATAAGTGAAAAGAGAGGAATTGGAGGAAAGGAAAGAAATAAAATAATTTATATATATATATATATATATATATATATATATATATATATATATATATATATATATATATATATATATATATATATATATATATATATATATATATATATATTTTTTTTCATCTCTTTCAAAAATCTTTCAAAATAAATGGGATCCAACCTATAGAGACTATTGAGAGTCGTACTACTACCGACTACCATATACTACTACTTCTGCTGCCAATACCCTCACTTCTGTGAGTGGTACCGATACTATTCCAAGTACAGCAGGGTCAGTGGTTGATGGTGCTCTCCAAGCCCCACTTGGAGGAGCCTATGGTAGTATTCCTTCGCAAGTAGTAACTACCTCGACTCCATACAACATACCCAACTATTCCTTGCATGTACCTAATACTATGGCTGAACAGCATGTGCATGGGGCTCCCCCATCTTCAGTAGCTAATATAGGGACTCTTTCCTATCCTTACACTTATAATGCCTATTCCTACGCCTTTTATAACGCTTACTAGGTTGTAACCAGGACGTATTCATTATTATCATATATTCTCTATTCTTATTATTCTTCCGCTCTGCTTCTTCCAGCTTCCCAAACCGGTCCTACGCACCAGTAACTTCCTATTCATGACCCCACATGAAAACGTAATTTTCGACCCCAGGTACGTACACGTTTTTAATAACACCAGGTATCCGTTCCGCACCTTTGAAGGTATGAACTCAAAAGGAAGTTTTCACCGGAATATCGGTGGGAGTGGCTCTCATGATGGAGGATTATTTTAAAAGCAGATGGGATAGATACTGATTGAAGAAACAAGTTAGCTTTTATTCCAGGTCATGTCGACGCTAAAGGTTCTTGTAGAGAATTTATGAATGAACATGAAGAACTGAGGTTCGCAAAAACATGGAATGAGTTCGCAAGAAACCTTCTAAAAATTCTTGATCCGCCCACGGGCGAATCTGTTTTTAGTACTTGCAACGTCATAGATGAAATAAATTGGAACCGTAGCAGTCCTCTCATCTCGTATGCCACAGAAGTGTCCAAGGCAGTACAAGAGTTTGAGAGACATTTTTATGCCCAAAATGGAGAGAAGCTTTCAGACAAATTAAAAAGGACATTAATATTTTCTAAAGTGTACAAAAATATTCCTAAACACTTTCAGTCAAAAGTTATTGAATATTTTGATGTAAATTTGTCCTTCACCTCTCAAATTGAACAATATATAGCAAAAACATCCAATGCTATTTCAAAACCTTTTCAAGGAGGATCATCCAACCCTTCTCGACATAGTCAGAACGTACGCTCATTTCAGGCAGAATCTCCTACGGAAAATTCTCAAGTTAATGATACTAGTTCCAATGTGAGAAGAAAGGTAGACAGACCTAAGTGTTGGAGATGCGAACGTTTCGGCCATAAAACTGACGAGTGTCGTTATAGACCTTACTGTTCCTCCTGTTTAGACTATCATCCTAGAGGGACGCAAGACGCGTGTAGAGGCTCTTCCTGGGATTATCAGAGTCCCCGAGCGTTAAAAAGGGTCAAAAATTTATCTCCTGATGGAGGTAAACAGAGAAATCAGGCACAGCAGACACAGGAGAGGGTTAAGAGTAAAAATAATGGAAGGAGAAATAATAATAGGAATGGAGGGAGAAGGGAGCAGAAGGGAGGCAACGTAGTAGTGCATAATGCTTCTCGGGGTTCTCCTCAAGCTTCTTCTTCTTCTTATAACCAACGTTTCACTCCTAACTATGCTCGCTCTCAATCTTTCAGATATCCTAATGCACCTAATTCTAATTTCTCTTATCCTTCCACTTACTATAACTCACGCATGCCTCAAAGGAATATGACCGCTTCTACTATAACCGTCCTTATTATAACTCCTTATACATAATTTTTATAGATAGACGTCAACAATATAGGTGCTAAGTGATATGCATGTAAATAGAATTCCTTCGGAAAACTATGATCACTCCCCCTCGCCTATATACCATTCAGAAGATTATAATCGGTCATATTACCCTCATTATGATAATAGGATGAGGAGTCCTCCTTCTGAGGACCTCCCTTTTTACCAGTAGTTAGATATTCTTCTTCGACTCCGATATCTGACGAAAATAATTCTTTAGGAGTCTGTCAGAAAGACTTCGTCCCTTCTCCTACCTATTTTCCTACAGAAATATCTGCTCTATTGGTAGACGATGATCTTTCTGTCCCTAATTCTTCAAATATTTTCACCACTTCTTCTCCTAGGAAGAAGGGTATTGTATATAGCTTACCTATAGAATTAACTACTAACAATGCTGATGTATGTGCTTCCACAGAGGCTTTAGTCGACACAGGAGCGACGAAAAGCCTGGTTAAATACAATTTTTATAAAAAACTATGCATGGCTTCCCTTAATATGGAAAATAGACCTAAATTATTTCCTACGGATTTGATATTAAACTCCATTTCTGGACAATCTTTAAAGGTTTATGGTCTTACTGAATTATATATAATATTAAATGGGAATTATTATTTTGCACGGTTCTATGTTGTAGATAATAATACGTCATTATCACAAGATGTGTTATTGGGAACTGATGTGATAAGAGAGTTGCCTATTTTAATAAACGCTAAGCATGATATAGTGCATGTGTGTAATGACTCTGGAAGGAAAGTGCGTGATATACCTTTAGTCATAAGTGCTATACGTTCTTATTCGAAACGTTCGGATAACCAAAAACCCTTCAATTACATTGAAGGCAGCCTTCCACAACATACACATCCTACATATAGTTCACAAGGACATTTACCAAATATGCATAGTCAAAATGATTTTAGATTTAAGAAAATCATAATTTTAAGGAAAATGGCAGATCTCTGATGGAACCCCCTCCTCCGGGTGCCTTTAATTCCCCTGATCAAGGAATTATCGGGACTTACGGTAGGGATTCTTTTCAGAGATCTTCCTATTTAGATAGGGTTAATTATAAAGAAACTTCTGGTACTTCTCTACGAGAAGACAACACACCTTTCCACAGAAGGACCTTTTCAAGGCTTCACGCTGTTGGAAACTCAGGAGCACCTCTTCGAGGAGGTTCTAATATTACACCCAGGGGGGATCTTTTTCTAAGATCTTCTGCTGAAGTTTCTAGTGCATCTTTACAAGATACACGTGCCGAAGGCTTAGACAGTGGTTTAAGCAATTTTAAAAGTACACGGAATTTTCCTCTACGAGGAAGGTCGCCTGGAGCCGAAGGCTTAGGTTCACGACCTCCCCGAGGGATCTTAAGCAATTCTCGTTCGTTATTTAACGGTTACCGCGATAATAATTCGAGCGCGACGCGTACGAGAGTCTTCCGCGAAAATTATTATAGTCCTCTCTCCGATGAGATGGATTATATAAGTCCGAATAAAACGGGTTTAACTTCAGAAGAAGTTATTTTAGAACAAAGAAAGTTGTTGGACAACTGTAAGAAACAGCAGCACTCAACAGGGAAAAGGGTTCATCAAGATTCTAATCGTGTTTCACAAAATTTTTCTGGTTATACTGTCCCATCTGGAGCTCACTCCAGTATAAAAAGGGCTAAGCTTCAGAAAACTGCTATTGCTACAGATTTTGATATTCTTCCTTATTCAGTTCCCAGAGCTTCTGCAGTATCGCAAATGCCTTCCAATGGTTCCCATAGGGCAATATTGGCCAATTTAAAAGAAGATGCCAAAGGTACAAATTCTGATCAGTTGTATAATTATGAAAATAACCATTATGATCGATCTTATAACACTTATCCTTCTTCAACTTCAAATAATAGAGAGAAGAAAGTCCGTTTTTCCAAACATGTCATAAGTGAAGATTTTGATCAGTTTAATTTTCCTCACGAAAACTCTAATTATGGACATTACATGTCTAATGTACCTCTTCTAGATACAAATAGAGTTAATTATCGGGATAATTTAAATAATTTGAATG
>JABUQX010021542.1:0-17500 GCA_015478945.1 Trachelipus rathkii
CCTGCAATCAAATTAAGTTTTCATTTTATATTCTTGGAAATAACTAAAATTGACTTCCTATTTAAATAGGAATCTTTTATTAACAACTAAACTGGCAGTTTCTTTAAACGTTTTATGTACTCCATTAACAATTCATATATATATATATATATATATATATATATATACTCATAACTAATATATTATATAATATATATTACTATATTATATATATATATGAATATACTATACCTAAATATTATAATAGTATTATATGTAATATAATATATACTTAGTAGCCTTCTCACCTATGTGGGCGAGAACTTGCATATGTGCGGGAAAAAACCCCTGTGAAGGGGGCTGAACCCTATCGCCGGAACAGTTCCAAAGAACTGGAATCTTACCCTATCCACGCAATGTCTTGGATGTCAAGGACAGCAACTTGCTCTCCTCGGGCGGGGGAAACATTGATTTCTCCCCTCAGGACAAAAAATGCCCATTCCAAATACAATCATGGGACTTCCATGTAACTTAACCTCTGAAATTCTTACAGAAAGACATCCGTTGTTACTCGACTTCTAAATGACAACATTTCTGGGTTTCATTAGGTGAATTCTGTTGAGTTCGTAGATAGGCTACAGAGTTTACATTTGGAGAAAACACTTTTTGCTACAAATGTGCCTATATGTCTTTGACTATTTTTGGAGGAGACTGATTTGAGTTTTCTATATCATTTATTTATAATGAAGTATACATATTTAGTCTTCATCTTTTGTAATAATTTGCTTATATTGTACAACATATAGCTTTTGCAATTAAGTTTAATTAAGACTTTAATAAATTGATATGGAAAAGGCTTTGCTTTCCACTTAAGTCGTAATCACTTTTCCACATTCTTCTGACAATCTTCGGATATCCATAATCTGCAATATCTTCATCTGTAATCCAGTCCACTTTCTCTACCTATTTCCTACGCTACATTAGGCATATTTGATTTCCTGTTTTTGAATCACTATTGTTCAAACTTCTTCCTCTATGCTTTCTCTGCCCCACTCTGTCATACAACCCAGCTAGTTCTTATCAAACCTTATACCTCTTCCAACCTACATCTTCTGTCTCTCCTTTTCAATACTGACCTGCTCATTAAAGTTGACATATGCGATCGACCACACACCGACAGTTCATCACCATAACCAAAATTTATTCTTATTTATTGTAACCCTCCAATATTCATTCTCTTTCATGAAATAAACCCATCCTTTCAAGTGTTGTCAACAGTCACTTCTCTCTCCTTTGCTTAACACCTTTCCTCTACACATATTGATTAATACATCCATTAAAACGTTTTAAATCAAGCAAGCATCTATTTCCACAATATGCTAGCGCACTTAGAAACCATTTGTCTTTGATTCGTGCCAACATTTGCTCCTTCTAATAAATGGACACATCTCACATCTTCACCCAAATCAATTCTGCTAGTCATCTCACACTTACTATCAATTACCTCATATCTGTTCACATTTTCTCCTCTTTTAATGTAAAATATTCTAATATTCAATTGTATCTGTCGTGCTATTTCCCTTTACCATATCTTCTGTCCAGTTCCTCTAGCACTTTCTTTACACCATCATCATTTCCAAAACCATCCAATTCAATATTACAAATTCCTTCAAAGACTTTTTCTCCCAGACTCATTAAAATATCACCACCTGAACACTCATACTCTTCTCCATCCAACTTAAACCACCACTAAACACGTTTTTTCCAAACTTCATACTCATCAGCTTTAAACACAGGACACAATCTCATTTTTCTGTCCATTCTCTCAACTGACTACACCACCATATGTCCATCCTCCTTACCCATATCCAAACTAAACACACCAATAATAAACTAACAAAACACAAAGCCCACAGAGCGTACTGAACTACTAGTACTTCGATACCCCCAAAGTATGTAAACCTGCCATGACCAAACTGCATAGACAAACCCAGAGACAAGGAAATGAAAATTTATGACTCCTAACAAAACCTCAAATTATTAACAAAAAGCCTAAGGGGTAAATTCCAATCATCCAAACCAAAAGTATAATACACCTAAATTATATATATATATATATATATATATACATATATATATATATATATTATACTTACATTATATACTATATATACTATATATATATATATAAATACTATATCATATATAATATACTCTATATATATACCTATATATACTATACCTATATATATATATATAAATACTCGTATATATATATATACTATATATATATATATATATCATATATAATTATATTATATATATATATACTACTATACTAATATATTATATAATTATTATATATATATATAACTAATAGTATATATATAGTATATATGTATACATACACTACAAATTATTAACTATACTAAAACACTAACCTAGACGGAAACTATTGTTTTGCATAGCAGTAATTTTTCAGAAATCTAATTCTTCTGTTTTAATCATCAATTTCAGATTTGATATCCATTTATTATATATTTTAAAGAAAATATATTTTCTAATAATAAAAAAAATAAAATATAAAAATATTAAAAATATTTTTTAGAAAAATTTTGTGTTAAAATCTAATTTAAACTCTTCAAAAGAATAAATGTGTTAAATATTTCCGTTACATTCCCTTTAGCATCTAATGCGAACACTTTGTTACTTTCTTCTACCTGTATTGACAATCTATAAAGCACAATTACCCAACTTATACCCAATAATCAAAAACCTAAAATCTTTGCTCACTTAAAAAGTACATTTTCCAACTTACCCCATCCATTAATGAAAATTATCGTGCCTCTAGATGTCACATATCATTCTATGACTACATGACCAGTATATAATAGATATCCTCTCCAAATTTCAAACATATTGACATCCAATCTCATTATTAATACAAAAAATACCACTTCACTTTAAACAGGTAATCAAACTCTATGCACAAATCACCAAATGATACATAATATGAGTATTGTAAATTTTACTATATATCATAATAGTCTAATTACCAATATTATACAACCTATTTTAAACATCGCAAATATCTCAATATCAAGTACAAATCCTTCCAAACCTGGCGCCCATCCATGTTAGAATGATAGCGTGCCTTCTATAGATATACGATTTATTCAGGATTATTTGTTGTAGTGGGCATCAATATAAAACTGGTATTCAGTGATCTATTAAGGAGTTTTAATATATTTCTCGCCATATTTCTGCCTTTAGATTCCCAACCAGAGTAAGTAAACTAAGAACCGTCGTTTTACCATGGAACCCTAAGGAAATTACCAAAAATTTCAGCTCTAACTATAATTAATTTTGTCAAAATTACAAATAACAACGACAACGATTACTAAACTATCTTCCCACCACACGATTCACCAACCGTTAACTACGTAACTTAGATCTACACCCTCTTGCTTGTATCATCATATAAGTATACAACTTCATCTATCATTGAATGGTCTTGCATTCCAAGCATAAAAATAATAAAAAGTCACTCATTAACACTTTCTACGAATCTGATTATGACATTAGCATACTAAAAAAATAAATTAGGCATCACCAAAAACTCCATTTGACATCTTCTGTAGGACTCTCTCCGTAGGCTATGCGCACTTTTCAGCATCCATGTATAAGCTACATCGAAACTCTATAAACCTTGACAAGCGTATTTTTTATTACCATCCAAAATCCAAAAGAATACTAAACAAAACATGCTTTTAAATTGGTGCTCAATACAACACCCACACGTAACCAAGAACACGCGGTACTTCATATTTAATAATAGTGCATTTCATGTGAAATCATACATTAAAATTTTCACATCTTCCAACCCACACCCATTTCAAGAATGCTTCAAATCTTCGGCAGCTGTCAATTACGGGATTACGGCTCAATTAAGGCAAACATGACCAAATTTTTAGGACTCATTAAGTCAATCTGAGTCACAGTTCATGCATCCTCCAAATAAAGTATTCTGGGTTACTATTGCACTCCATTCTAACTTGCCCCACTAAAGTTCTAGACTCACCTGCACTGGAACTTACATGTTTACACACTTACGCGTAGGAGACTGTAATAAAGAGTGAGACAAAGACTATGCACCCACATAAATTGCTACAAAAAATGCTAAGTATAAGGCAAAAAACATACAGGATGAAAACATGTAACTGCACCAGCACTTACAAGCAGCAATCCTTATACATCGTTGACTCAGGCCTACTAATAATGCTTACACCAAAACGGCAAGCGTGGAAACACCTTCGCCAATAAATTGCACCCAATATGCGCGGCATCAACAGAATGCAAGCATGGATAATAATCAGCAGAATGAAATATATGAAATCAATGAGATGAAATAAGGAATTAAAACTATTAAATATAAACCAGTACTTACAAAATGAAGGAAGGTAAAAGTGGTGAAAAAGACAACACCTAAATACATGACAAAGTAATGATGAGTAGCAACACTAGAGCAACTAAAACAAAAAGGAAACACTTCGCAGAAAAGTAGCATAATAGATTTGGGATTTGCCAAGAACATTAGGAAAACCGAGAAATAGACAATCACTGATCTATAAACAGCTACGGAAGCAGTGACAATTAAAAGAAAGTTCAGATTATTACAAACACTTCCTACACTCACTATACTCTTAGAGCTAGAACTAAATACTGTTAAACTTTAAATGGAGGAACACGAACAGCATTCCTCCACAAATGGCTAAACCATCTGTGATATATGCTAAGAGTTGAAGACTCTGATACATTTCATACGCACCTGCCAGAACATAAAGCAAAACATTGATATACGACCCTAGAAAAGACACATATATAGCAGAAACACTTACATGACCGTTGTTGGAAGTCTGGGCTGCGGTTGATCCTCCAAATCCTGAGGACAGTAAACTTCTATCTTCGGGAAACAATCATGGGAAAGAATTGGGACAGAGCTGACCATATCTAATTAAATTACGATGTAATAAGTAATAATAATGTAATGATGAAACTGATACATGAACCACTATTGAGTACGACATATATTGAGTCAATTACAATAATCGACAATGACACAACTGATCAGCGTCGGAGCGGCGCTGACCTCGACCACCTTAGGCAATAACCTGGATCTCCCGACCTTTCCCCCTAAATGCACTTCCTACGAAAGTTTTTTTTTGTTGAAAACAAATCAAGGCCCTATAGTCCAGGTCATAAGCACACAAAACAAAAATAAAAATTAATTCTATAATAACTAGTTTTATTAAAGTTTGAATACCAATGCTCAGTCACCCCGACCTTTGGAGGGGCTGCAAGCGGAACTCACCCACTTGAGGGGTGAACGAACATCTCGTTTAACTTCCATATTTTACATATCAAATTCAACTTATCCTAACTACTTTAATTTTTACCTTACATATAATACAATCTTTTATCTCATGAATTACAAAATCCGTTACATACAGTCATTACAAAATGATCCTAACAATACATGATACAATACAATAACGAATTAAGAAATGCACAGGTGGTACACCGAGTCCGATCTTCAGCCGCTCCTCCGCTCAAAAAAATTTTGACAACCTTTTTGAATTCAGTTTTTTTATTTAAAAATCTCATTTTTTAAAAAATTTTTCATTAATTATAAGTAAACTTTTTATTATATTTTTAAATAATTATATGAAATAAAACAATGGTTTCAATAATAATACCATAAAATCGGAAAAACCAAATGGTGGTCGAGTCACCCCTCCATCAATTTTGACGGCGGGGTGAATCGGGACCAAGTTAGGCCCCGTGATTTGCCACTAATACTGTTGTATAAAAATATCATGCAGTTAAAGTCTAACACTACTCCAGTTGTATCCACGAAAAAATAATTTAAAATCCATTATAACAAATTTTCAAAACAAATATAATTAAAACTCATTTTTCAAAGTGAAATTCTATTAGAAGGACTTCTTGTACCTTAATTTCTAACATTTTTAAAAATATAAAAACTTTCAATATGTGCATTAATCATCTAAAATAAAACTTGTAGTACTACCCGCGTGGCTATTTAAATAGCAAAAAAAATTTTTTTTTTTTTTTTTATTCTTATTTTTAAATTTTATTTTTGAGTGGAACGAATTACCCTCCTAAAGAGGCGGGCCGGTCACTTTTCCCAAAAAATATACTTTACTATTTTATATTATTATATTTTTTAAGTAGGCCGCTATTTTATTTTACTTTATCTGGTATTGGAAAAATATTGGCGGACAATGATCTTCAAATTCTTAGTTATCAAAGAATTATCATTTTTTATTATATTTTTATTCATTTTTCTTTTTTTTCAAGTTTTATTTACTTAGCATATATATATATTATATATATATCTATATATTACTATTATATATTATTATATATATATATATATATATATATATATATATATATAAAATTATATATATATATATATATATTATATATATAATACTCATATATATATATATATTTTATATATATATAATTAATATATATATATATTATTATATACTATTACCGGTTTTTAGTGCTATGTATTGACTAATTATATACCTATATAGCAGAACTGCTATATCTCAGATTTTAATAAAATTCACAGCATAGAATCTAAAAAATTTATAATGAATAAAAATAAAAAATAAAAATGGGTGACATCTTTAGGGAAAAAAAGTCACAGCCTCTCAAAGTTTTGAATTTTCCCATCAGATTTTCTTATAATTTTTTTTTTTTTTAAATTACAAGGGATATAGGTTACTCTAAAAAAATAATAATGAAAAATAAAAAAAAAAGGAAAATGACTGACGTCTTTAGGAAAAAAAGCTACAGCCTCTCAAAGTTAAAATTTCCCATAGACTTTCTTATAAAAAAAATTACGGGGCCTTGTGTTCATTTTAGGACCATCCTAGTTCAGGATAGCCTATAAAATTTAAGTATACACTGATTTACTGTGTGTACTTAACAAAACATGGTTCAGAGGCACACCAAAGCTCCTCTAGGCACCTTCTTGTTGCCTGATGAACGTTTTGAAAAGGTTCACATTGACATCGTTGGACCTCTTCCTCCTCCTGACGGCAAACGATACATTCTCACATGTATTGATCAGTTTACATTGGACTGAAGACATTCCTCTTTCTGTCACAACAACAGAATCCATAGCCAAGGATTTCATGGCTCCTTGGGCTTCGCGTTTTGGTGTTCCACTCCCCGTTACCTCCGACCAAGTTAGACGTTTCAAATCATTCCTTTGGAGAGATTTGATGAGTATCCTTGGTGTGGAGAAGATTCGTACCAAAGGATATCATCCCCAAGCAAATGGGATTTGTGAGAGATTTCGTCGTCAGCTCAAGGGGTCTCTAGAAGCTCAACCTCTTCCTGAGCGTTGGACTGAAGCTCTAATTTTCATCATGTTTGGCATACACACTGCCATCAAGGAAGATCTTTAGTGTTCTGCTGCGGAACTTGTCTATGGTTCCACTCTTTGCCTACCCAGTGAGTTCTTCCAATCTTCTTCTCAACTTGCTGATCCTCTTTCCTATCTCTCCCTAAAAATGCTGTGCTGCATCATGGAGACCTACTCCTACACGCCAACCCAAGGTGCATTCCTTCCTCCCAAAGGATCTTTCTACATACTCACATTTTTGTGAGACATGACTCTCATCACACTGCTCTCCAACCTAAATACAACGACGACCATTTCCGGTTGTACTTAGGATAGAGAAGTTTATACTATCCAACGTCCTTCTCACGTAGAAGTCATGTCAATCGATCATCTTAAGCCAACTTATTTCGAGGCAAATCCTCTTGACATTCCAGAATCTGATTTCTTTCCTTGAACTGTTATGGTTCCTCTTCCTTTTTCTCCTTGACCCTCTGTGGTCACTCCTATTACTCCTCCACCATCTCTTGCTTCTACTTCACTACCCCCACCTTCTCAACCTGTATCTATCCTATCTCCTTCTCCACCAGCACCACCACCACCACCTTCAACCTCAACACTGGCTCAACCACAGATTCCACTCCAGCTCCAACTCAAGCTTCAGCTTTGCCAGCTCATCATTGCACACAGTCTAGCATAAGGATTCATGTTCTGGCATCCTCTTCTTCTTCGCTTGCATCTTCCGATGCCCGTCCCATTTCGCCTGTCTCAGTAACTATACCACCTGCTTTGTAACAACCTCTCCATTCAGCGCTAGTTCCTTCGGGGGCTTAGGCAAATCGAGGAGATTGGCCTAGGAAATTGGCCTAGGCATCACTTGGATTAACACTTTCTCAGCCTCACCTCTGCAAGGGGGTTATATTACTGTATGCGGTGCTAATTTTCTGTAGGCCTACTGCATGGTATTTTTTAAACAAGCGTCAGATACAGTTTACCATATATTTTTAATTCATTGAAAGCAAACTTTCTGGCAGCATGCTCTCATCTTTTCATCCATTTTGATTTTTACATTTTTATGATTATTAAGGACTCATTTTATATCAAGCCAATTTGTGCACTTATATGTGGTGAGTCATGTGCTGTAGTTATTAACTTACAAGTAAAAGTTCTTTATTAATAATCCTTAAATAATAATGGTGAAGCTATCTATGCCCCGTGGGTGGAGTGGCTGTTTGTTCATGAGTGAATTTATGACAATGCTTTTATATTTATATTTCATTAATATTTTATTTAGTAGGAAGCTCAGGTTAGTATAAAATGGGTTTCATAATTTGCAATACCTCTAACTGTAACGAACCGCTGCCCAATTCTTTTTCTTGCCAGAATGAGTCTTAGAAAATCGGCGCGAGTAGGCTCATTCTGCATTCTCATGGGCCTCCAACTCCGACCAAGCTTGCGTAGCTTCATTACAATTTTATATTAATAAATTTATCTTTTTAGTATTTAAATTAGCTATTTTTGTATGTACTTTTAGGACAAAGTTACTTAACGCCCACACGGAATGGGAGCTGGGATCTAAAAAAAAATTTCACAGGTAGCATCTATGATACATAAATAGATGTTCTAGGGTCGAAATGAAATTATTATTTTTTTTTTTTTTTTTTTACCTCTTCTAGGGGCTAAATTAGGTTAGGTTAGGTTAGGTTAAGTTAGGTTAGGTTAGGTTAGGTTTGGTCAGGAAAAAAAAAATTCATTTCGACCCTAAAGATCATTTATGTATTCATAGAGGCTACCTGTGAAAATTTTTTTTTGATCCGAGCTCCCGTTCCGTGTGGGCGTTAAGTAACTTTTACCGTACTTTTATATCCCAAAATTCTTAGAATTATATTGTATTTTTTAGGAATTTGGGTTGCCAGTTTTCACTTACAACTTTCATCTTGCAATTTCAATTTTAAATACTGGCATTGATACTGGCTAGGGATGCCGCAAGAGGACCGATATATATCGATATTGATAGATTTTTTTCGATAGTATCGAAAAATATCGAGATATTTTCAGCGATATTTCGATTATGATATTTTTAGATACAGTTCGTATACACGATTATTTTTTTTAGCCTTCTAGAAATTTTGAGCAGTTTCTTTTTTTTTCATAAAATAACATTTAAACAAAATGTGTGTATTTTAGGTGCGTTTGGATGATGGGACATTTGTCTGACTCAGGAGAGGAGGGAAGGAGGTTAGATGATCATGCAAGAGAAGAAGTATAGGCCTAAAGCGGAAGAACATTTTCATGAAATATACCTAATTTGCGTATTTTACTTTTCAAATTAGATATTTAGTAAAAGTAATGAATGTATACTATATAATACAGGACAATGCTAGTTTTGATGTTAAGGTTAAATCTTTAATTAAATTTAATAATTAAATTAGAAATGTTTAAGTTTATATGCGAAGATTTTCTACTTTACTCGAAGCTTTATTCCTCTGTAAAATCACCTCAAATTCTACCATGCTTAGTGTTTAATTTAAAAAGAATATATATATATATAATAGTTATATATATATATATATATATATATATATAATTATATATATTATATATTATATATAATATATATACTACTACTATATAATATCAGAGGGACTCTATTCGATGTTTGTGCTCGCACGAGTTAATATAAATAGAAAAGATGATCTTTTACAATTAATAATGTTACGATAAAATTCTTTTTTTTCGAAATTTGGTCAATATGAATAAAAATATTCCATTAATAACATATTAAGATTAAGTAAAAAGTGAATACAAAAGTGTAATTTTTTCAATTAATTAAAAAGGTTACACTTCAATTGGCTTGAAAGGAATAGCGAAGATTGTTGTGTGCGTGAATTAGAGTATAAAATTGGTATATATTGTTGTCTTTGGCATTTCTTAGTAATTCTTTATGTATAAATTGGGCGAGACTAATTCATATTATCACTTACACTATAATATATATATATATATATATATACTATTATATTTATATATATATATATATATAATTATATATATATATATTATATATATATAATATATATATAATTATAATATATATATAGAGAGAGAGAGAGAGAGAGAGAAGAATAGAGAGAGGTGAGATAGTAGTAAGTAAAAGTTCTGGAGTCCGCAGCTGATATTATATATATACTATATATTATATATATCTATATATAATATATATATATATATATATATATAATATATATATATAATATTATATATATATATATATATATATATATATATAGTATATATATATATATAAAAATTTATTTAGAAAAAATGATAACGAGGATTCTTTATATTACACACAATATAAAAATATAGTGAGATCGTGGTTTCCATTCAATCAAGACCCAAGTATTACAGTAATTCCTCCGAAACGGGATCAGTGAACCGATGCGGTCGTAGGGATAAACAGTATTGAATATTCTTCAGTAATCTTTCAGTAATTAACTGGAACACGTATAATGTTGTCAATATTTAAGTATTCGGGTTCATTAAAGTTGAGATTGATTCTCATTAACTTAATAAAATTGTACGCAGTATTAAGTACAATAAAATTAATATAGACAAACAATAAGTGTCTTAAAGTTTATATCACGGCTTATTACAATAATATTTCATATCTATTGCCTCAGTAACATGGCCTCAGTAAAACTGTTTGGATTTTAAGTTACTCTGTGAAAATTAGTTACTTTAAAAGGATTAAAATGTCCTTGTTTATGAAAAGGAAACCTTTTCAAACCTTTTGGATTTTTCTGCCTTTCATTATAATGATAATCGCATTTATTATTAATTACAAATTACTAAATGTTTATAAAGCGTTTATAGGAGGTACCTCCGAGGCGTAAAGTCTCCACTTCTGTCTCAACATCAAGAAGAAAAACATTTAAGGTAAATAAACAATTATATTTTTTAAGTATATTTAGTGTAACAAATACTAAACAATAAGTCCAGGTGGCGACAAGAGCACTTCTATCAAAAAAGAAAAGAAAATTTTTGAATATATATATATATATGATAATATATATATATATATATATATATATATATATATATATTATATATATATATATATATTATTATATATATATATATATATATTATATATATATATATATATATATATATATTTATTATGTATAAAATAAATGGAATATTTTTTTTATGTTTATATATATATACGGTTATATATTTGGAAATAGATATATTAGAAACTTCTATTTCATTTTCACCTTAATTTATAATTTTACATTTAGTAATAACTGAAAAGACTGTTGAATATCTTATTTTATTTAACTAATGTTCGGTAACGTGTAATTTGGCTAGATAAATCGAATTCAGATATATGTGTAAAAAAAGAAAGGTTATTATTTCAGTAACAACTGGCTCTCTCTCTCTCTCTCTCTACATATATATAATATCATATATATATATATATATATAATATATATTATAATATATATATAGTATATATATATATTATATATATATTATTATATATTATATTTATATATATATATTATATATATATAATAATATATATATATAATATATCCTCTAATGTGTAAATCAGGGTTGGGAATTTTTTGGATTTTTTTGAGAAAAAATATTTTTGATTTTGGATTTTTGGATTTTTTGGATTTTTGACGCGCAATATAATTTGTAAACAAACTTTTTTTAAGTTCGATTAAGTTTATTTTTAACTAAGGCCTATATCTTGAGTTCAAATCTTAAATAGGGCTTATATCTATGAAGACAATGAAAAACACACTCAAAGAGTGTTTTTGTAATAATGATATATATTATTAATCAGAAAATAAAGAAAACATGTTGATAAATGATATTTTGTTGACAATTTTTATAGGTAGAAGATTTGAAACTAGTAGCCTTGCTATGATATTATTATTTAATTTTTTATTTTCTATTTTTATTAATCATTAAATAAAAAAAATTAAAAATATATATATAAAGAAAAATCAAAAAGACAGAAAAAATCATGATTTTTTTGGAGCAAAAAATCAAGAAAAATCAGTTGAAAAATCAATTGATTTTTTCGCGTGCCATCCCTGATATATATATAATATATATATATATAATATTATATATATATATATATATATATATATATATTATATATATATATACATTAATATATATATATATTATATATAATATATAATATAATATATATATATTATATATATATATATATATATATATTATAATATATATATATATATATTATATAACTCGATATTTTTATATCGATAATCGATATTTTTTTACGATAGTATCGGAGCATTTGATATTTTTAAAATATGATATATTCGATATTTGATTTTATATGGCAATGCCTAAATTACTGGCCGTCATCTTTGTTGTTGTTGTGGAATATAAGCGTTTTCGTTTTTGCATTTGTGGCTTAACGCTGGATATAGAAAATGCTAATCAGTTTTTAGCACGAATTTCGGGTTCATAATCGACGATTGGTTTTTTCAAAAATTTTGATCCAGCTGTTTAATTGAGCACGTGGTTTTTGGAATAAACAAAAAATCAAAAAGATAAAAATGGTTTATATTACAAATAATTTGATCAACTATTTTTTGATGGAGTTTATCGATTTGGAAGAAATTAGATTTTAAAGCTATTTCATGATGAAAACATTCATGAAATCAACGAACTACTACGCCGCATTTTATTTGTTTTACATTTTTTTCGTTAGCATTTTTCCTAAAATCGGTAGAAGCCGGAAGACGCAACCTACCAGAATTTAGGAAATTACTAACTTTTCGTTAGCATTTTACTAAAGTTGTGCTAAAATTTAGCACAACTTTAGTAAAATGCTAACGAAACGTTAGTAATTTCCTAAATTCTGTTTAGGTTGCTCTTCGTGTTACGCGATTTTAGAAAATGCTAAGAAAAAATGTAACAAATAAGATTTGCGGCGTTCGTTTTTATTTTAAGCTAAAATTGACATAACGAACGACTTTTTTAGCATTTTCCTAAATTTCGTTAGCAAAAGTGCAAAATCGAAAACGCCTTATATGATTGTTTGGACTTAGTATTTTCATAGTAAAATTAATTTATACTGTGGTATTTTCTTCACTATAATATATATATTATATATATATATATTTATATATATTATATATATATATTATATATATCTATATATAATATATTATATATATATAATATACTATTACGTTTGGAGTAATACAAGAAAGAAGAGAAGTTGAATGATCTAAAACCAACTTTGGTATAATCTATATTAACAAATATAAACCAATTATATATTGAATAACAAATTACAATAATAATAATAATAATAATTAATAATAATATAATATAAGAATAATAATCAATAAATATAGCATAATATAAGTTATTAAATTGGTTAGTAATGGTGAAACGGTATAAAGTTACGCATAGAAATCCGATCTTTATTTATATTTAATTCTTTATTAGAGGGAATATTATATTATAATTAATCAATTTTGTGGGTTTAGGTTCTCTTAATAATCTCAATATATGAACTGAAAAAGTTATTAATCTAAACTAATATTCACAAAATAATAAACGCACTATCAAATTAATTTTATAATAACACAAGGAAATCCTTCTTTAACTACAACGAATCAAATATGAGACCGAGAACTTCGGCTTTAGAAATAAACATCACGAATAGTCAACTTGCTTGTTTAACATTCGAGAGAATACGTGATACCGAAGATTTTAAGATCACAAAGCACATTCAAAATAGTCAGCGGTGCTCACTACACACTTTGTAAAATGTCTTTGCAAATTATCTTTGATAACACAAGTAGTTTGGAAGTTTAAAAAGAGAGAATCACAATGCTGTTTGAGTGGAAGATGGCGGAGTCGAAGTAGTAAAGAAAACGAGATTTTGGTCACGTCATGGAGAGTTTCGGTCGCAACTATTCAAATGAAAAAGAGAACGGAAGGTATCATGGCTCCCTCCGAAAAGAGTGTCGTGAGGATTCAAGGTGAAAATCGGAAAAACCGGGCGAGTGAGTTCGTCATAACCGCGGATGTAATAACGAGGTTGAAAGATGGTAAGGTTGGGTTCGAATAGGTTCTGGAGCCGGAGGAGGAATCTGTATTGGAGCTGGAGCAGGAGGCGGAGATATCGTAGCGTGGGGCGCTGAAGTGGCTGGCGAAGGAGTGACAATACTTGAAGGAGTTGGCAGAGGTTCAGGTGGAGAACAAGTTGATGTAAAAGGCAAAATGGGCATAAAGTCGGTATTATCATGCGAAGTAGAGGTAGAGGGAACAGTTGCAGGAAGTGGAGAAGGAGTGGTGGATGAAGCGGGATCATGGTCGAAATAAGCCGGTTTGATCCTATCCACTGAGATATTTTCCACTTTGCTCCCCTTCTGTAAAGTGAAGTACTTTCGGTAGCGTTTTAATACGAGGAAGGGTCCGTCATAGCGGGCTTGCAACGGACTACGGTGTGAGTCGTGCCGAATTAATACATGAGAGCATGTGTCCAAATCGTTGGACGAGGGGGATGACGTGGCAAAGATGGTTTCCATGCCTCGGTACACTGACGAAGGCGTGCCAGGAAGGTGTGCTGGTTCGTAGTTTTTGGAGAAGGAAGGATAAACTCACCAGGTATTCGTACGGTAGAGCCGTAAACGAGCTCAGCAGTCGAGCATTTGAGGTCTTCTTTGTACGAAGTTCTGATACCGAGGAGGACAAGAGGAAGAGTTTCGGACCAATTGTCCGGTGTTCCGTGGGCCATAAGAGAAGCTTTTAGCTGCCGGTGAAGCCGTTCTACCATGCCCTGAGCTTGCGGATGGTAGCTGCAAGAGCGAAGGCGCTTGGAGCCGATTAAAGTCATAATGTCCTTCCAAAGGTGAGACTCAAACTGCCTACCCTGGTCTGTGGACACGGTCGAAGGTGTGCCAAACCTGGCTATCCAGTTGTACAAAAATGCCTGAGCAATTGTCTCGCTGGAAGTATCTCGCAAGGGAATGGCTTCTACCCATCGAGTGTATCGGTCTATGCAAGTTAAAATATGTGTGAAACCATTTGAGGGGTAAAGGGCCGACTATATCAACGTGCACCTGGTCAAAACGTTCACCAGGGGGAAGAAATTGCTGAAGAGGTGCGACAGTGTGCCTGTGCACTTTGGATTTTTGGCAGTTGAGACACTGCGTTGTCCACAGTTTAACATCTTTTAGTAGGGACGGCCAGACGAAATGCTTGCCTATTTTGACTTGACTACCTTTTACCCCTGGGTGCGACACGTCGTGAATGGTGTGAAATACCTTTCTGCGCATGGGGGTAGGTACGACTGGACGAGGATGTGCGGAAGAGACGTCGCATAACAGAGGCGGAAAACCAAAAATTTCTACAGTTTGAATGTCGTAAGAAGAAGCAGGAGGAAAAACAATCTCTTCGAGTTGCTGCAGACGAGCCATTTCGACGAAATCGATGTCAGGTAAAGGAGAGATTGCGTTAATTCGGGATAGAGCATCGGCAGGAATGTTGTCTTTTCCTTTTATATGGCGAATATCAGTTGTGAATTGTGCAATAAATTCAAGGTGGCGGGCTTCACGAGGGGACTGTTTAACTGTGGAAGCTGTAATGGCATGCGTGATGGGTAAATGATCAGTTACGACATGGAATTCACGACCATCTATGAAATAACGGAAGTGCTTAATAGCTAGATATATTGCTAGAAGTTCTCTACCAAATGCGCTGTACCTTGTTTCAGGCGGCTGGAACTTTTTAGAAAAGAAAGCTAATGGACGCCATTCGTTATCAATAAACTGTTGCAGCACGGCACCTGCTGCGAAATCTGAGGCATCAGTGTTGATCCTAGTCGGGGCTGTGTCGGATGGAAATACTAGTAACACGGAAGAAGCAAGGGCTTCTTTGATGGCAGTGAAGGCATTAGTTGCTTCGTCGTTCCAATCTACAGTGACAGAAGCAGCAGATCCTTTACGTGGATGCTTAAGAAGCGCGTGGAGAGGAAGGAGAATTTTAGCAGCGGACGGAATGAAGCGATGGTAAAAGTTCACCATGCCTAAGAAACGACGAAGTTGACGCTGTTTGACGGGTTTCGGAAAGTCACGAATCGCTGCCACACGATCCTCAAGAGGACGTATACCGTCGGCAGAGATTGTATGTCCGAGAAAGGTTAGGGATGAAACTCCGAATTCACATTTGGAAGAGTTGACACATAGACCAAATTCGCTTAGCCTGGTAAAAACTTGCCTGAGATGTGAAGTGTGTTCTTCTGGAGAGGCACTGGCAATCAATAAGTCGTCTATGTAGGCGAAGACGAAAGGTAAACCGCGTAAGACTGAGTCTAGAAGACGTTGAAATGATTGACTTGCATTTCTTAAACCGAATGGCGTTCGAAGAAATTCGTAAAGACCGAAGGGAGTGATAATGGCCGTCTTATGGATGTCGGCCGGGTTCACGGGAATCTGGAAAAATGCGGAAATCAAGTCGATCTTTGAGAAGATAGTACAACCAGAGAGATGGGATGTGAAGTCCTGTAAATGAGGTACATTATAACGGTCCGGGCGGGTGATCGCATTCAGGCAGCGATAGTCGCCGGTTGGGCGGTAATCTCCATTAGGTTTGAGTACCATGTGTAATGGAGAGGCGTAATCGGACTTTGAAGGTCGGATGATGCCCTTCTCTAGGAGAGATTCAAATTCTAGCTTTGCCGCTTTGAGTTTATCCGGTGCAAGACGTCGAGCGTGAGAATGTGGAGGTCTGCCGTAAGTTTCAATGTGATGAACGACATTGTGTTTCACTGGAGGAAACTTGGAGACTGGAGAGAGAAGTTCGGGAAAATCGGTAATTAATAATGATTCAAAAATATTATTAGATGGAGAAAGATGTATGCCACTGATGGATGCGGATGCACGGATACAAGCGGATGAGAAGTGTGTCTCAAAATCAATGATGCGGTTGTGATTCATGTCAACAAGAAGGTTGAAGTGTGACAGAAAGTCAGCACCTATTATTGGTAAAGTGACATCGGCT
>JABUQX010021542.1:27500-52500 GCA_015478945.1 Trachelipus rathkii
TCTTTAATCTAAGTAACGACTCGGCCAACGAATCTGTCTGCCACTCCTCGAACTACGTTGAGTAGAAGGAGGTATGAAAGCAGAACGAAGAGAGGGCCCGGAAGGTCGAGCTGTAGGTACATTCGGTGCAGGTGTGGCTATATCGCGTGTACTAGCACGAGTACTCGGACGAGGTTGTGGTGCTGAAGTTACCTCATCTGTTGTGCTAGACGGTTGAGCTGAAGCTGGAGCAGGAGATAATGGTACTAAGGGAGGTGGCGGTGAGATAGTAGGAAGAGAAGGGGGAGGTGAAACAGGAATGTTGTAGGTAGGAGTCGTGCTGAAAGGGACTGAAACTGTTCTTGGGAACAATTCCGAATCCGGAGTATCAGGAGGATTGGACTCGAAGAACGCTGGCTTAAGACGGTCGATTGATACGACCTCTGTGCGTGTGGGACGCTGGATGGTAAAAAACTTCTCCTTCCGAAGTAACACAGGAAAAGGTCCATCGTACTTCGGTTGGAAAGCAGTGCGGTGCGAATCATGCCTTACAAAGACATGTGTACATGTAGAGAGGTCCTTAGGGACGAAAGAATGCACTTTGTGGTGACGAGTAGGAGTCGGTCTCCACGACGAAGCACAGCGCCTTAAGCGGGTTAGATAAGATAATGGGTCAGCAGTAGGAGACGGAGAAGATTGCGAAAAGAACTCTCCGGGAAGCCGAAGAGTGGAACCGTAGACAAGCTCTGCCGCAGAACATTGCAGATCCTCTTTGATGGCAGTGCGAATACCTAGCATTACCAATGTTACATTGTCCAATGTTCCGGTTGTGGATGAGCAGCCAAGGAAGCCTTAAGCTGACGATGGAATCGTTCTACAATTCCGTTTGCTTTTGGATTAAAACAAGTGGTATGAATCTTTTCAGAACCAAGGAGGCGCATCAAATCTCTCCAAAGATAAGATTCGAAGACACGTCCTTGATCTGTAGTGACAGAGAGAGGTATGCCGAAACGAGAAACCCAATGCGTCATAAAAGCTGTCGCAATGGACTCCGAAGAAGCAACAGAAAGAGGAATGGCTTCGGTCCATCGAGTGAACCGGTCGATACAAGTAAGAAGGTAGCGTTTGCCATTAGAAGGAGGAAGAGGTCCTACAATATCTATGTGAACCTTTTCAAACCTGTCACCTGGTGGTAAGAAGGAGCCAAGAGGGCTTTTAGTGTGCCTCTGGACTTTAGACCGTTGACAGGAAAGACAATTGCGTGTCCACTTCGTCACATCGGCATTGACGCCGGGCCACACAAAGCGTGCTGAAACAAGCTTTCGCGAAGCCTCGATGCCGGGGTGAGAAAGGGAATGGAGATTGAAGAAGATGTCTTTCCTGTATGAAGAAGGAACGTATGGACGAGGAGTAGAGGTTGACGTATCACATAACAACTTCCTCTTGATACCTGGGAGTGTTATCCACTCTAGTCGTAAAGAAGAAGTTAATGTGGGGTCGATGATTTCGTCCTCTTGGAGCTGTGCCATAGCTTCAAAATCTATGATTGGAATAGGAGAAATAGAGTCGATCTGGATGCGCGAAAGGGCATCGGCAGTGGTGTTATCTACCCCAGAGATATGCCGAACGTCAGTGGTGAATTGGGAGACGTATTCAAGGTGGCGTGCTTCTCTGGGAGAATGTCGTTCGTGACGGGAAATCATCGCGAACGTAAGAGGTTTGTGATCGGTTAAGATGTGAAAATCTCGACCTTCTATGAAGTACCTGAAGTGACGAGTAGTTAGGTACATTGCCAGCAACTCCCTACCGAAAGCACTATACCGAGTTTCGGCAGGTTGAAGCTTGCGAGAGAAAAAGGCTAAAGGAGACCAAACGTTATTCAAATACTGCTGCAGGACACCACCGACAGCAAAGTCGGAAGCGTCGACTTGAATACGCGTTGGTGCAGAGTCTTGAGGATGAACAAGAAGTGTTGCAGCAGCAAAAGCTTTTTGTTGCAGCAGCTAGAGTTCCTTTGAAGCTCAAAAGTTTTCTTATGCTCATCGTCCATTAAGAATGATGCTTGAAGCCCTTTTTTTGTGTAAGTAAGTGCTGTAAGGTGGACGAAGAAGTTCGAGCTGAACGAAGGAAACGGTGGTAAAAGTTTACCATTCCAAGTATTGACGAAGTTGCTTCTGTGTTTGAGGAAGAGGGAATGCACGAATGGCATCAACACGATCGGAGAGTGGTTTAACACCTTCGGGAGAAACAGTATGGCCCAGGAAAGTGAGAGATGATGTACCAAGTACACACTTCGCGAGATTAAGTCGCATTCCAGCATCGTTTAATCGTGCGAAAACAGCACGCAAATGATCCTGATGCTCCTCAGGTGTTGCACTTGCTACAAGAAGGTCGTCGAGATAAGCCCAGGCAAAAGGTAAGCCACGCAGTATAGTATCAATAAACCTTTGAAAAGTTTGAGCTGCACATCTCAGACCGAAGGGCATTCTAGTATACTCAAATAATCCAAAAGGAGTAATAACAGCGGTTTTTTTAATGTCATCAGCAGCTACAGGAATCTGATGATAAGCCCTGACCATATCCAGTTTTGAAAAGATGGTTGCGCCATCCAGACGAGAGTTAAAGGACTGAATATGCGGAACCGGGTAGCGGTCAGGTGTTGTCGAGGCATTCAGAGCCCTAAAGTCTCCACACGGTCTCCAATCACCAGAAGGTTTTGGCACCATGTGAAGAGGTGAAGCCCAAGCACTCTTAGAGGGGCGGACAATACCTAGTTCTAACATATGCTCGAACTCGGCTTGAGCCGCCTTGAGTTTGTCTGGGGGGAGACGTCTAGCACGAGCGAAAGTTGGAGGACCAGACGTCTCGATATGGTGCTGTACATCATGTTGGACAGGTAAAGAAGAAGAACAAGGATTTAAAAGATCCGGAAAATCCTTCTGTAACATAGTAACAAAGGGAGAAGCGTCTGAAGAAGAAGAACATGGGGCAATAGTAGAAATGCCTCCAAAAACAGAAGAGATCAGAGCACCCTTTGAGGACAACGTAGTGGTACCGTCTACCAAACGTTGATTGCGAATGTCCACCATGAGATTGAAATGGGACAAGAAGTCTGCCCCAATAATAGGTTGTGTTACTTTTGCCACAAGAAAAACCCATTTAAAACTCCGTCGAAGCGAGAGTTCCAAAGAGCAAAGTCGTTCACCATATACTGGAATAATTGAACCATTTGCAGCATACAGCGTATGAGTAGATAGAGGTACTGCAGAGCGCTGAGACGGATCCGGAGGGACCAAAGACAAAGATGCGCCAGTATCAATCAGAAAGTTTTGCTTTGTGATGCGATCGTAAATACGAAGTACAGTAGGAAGCGAAGTGTCAGGGTCACAAGGGGCAGTCGCTTCTGCTATCCCTTGACCTATTTGTTTTCCGAAAAAGTGCACGGAGAAGCACATTTCTTCGCTCTTGCACCGAAGAAATTATGATAGTAACAATATCCGTGAGGATAGGTATTGTCACTAGAAGCAGAAGGAGAACGACCACGAGAGGGAGTCCTACTACGAGAAGAAGAACGAGAACGAAATGAGAGCTGCCTTAGAGTAGAAGTGACAGAAAGCAACTCGGTTTTGATCTCTGCAAGACCGATTTCCAGAGCAGAAACACGAGCATCTAGAGCAGAAGATGTCGCGTGAGAGCAAGTTCCGTGAGAAAGATGAGGAGAACAAGCTTGAGAAGAGTGAGAAACCGGAGAGGAAGAGGAATGTGAAGAATGAGAAGTAAGAGAAGACAGTGGTGAAGGAGTTTGCGGGGGTGGTGGAGGTGGTGGAAGAGTAGAAGTTGCAGCAACTAAATGCGTTGCAGAAGCGTGTGTGCGGAGCATGCGGTCTGCTTTTTCAGCAACCACGCTCAAAGAAAGGGCTGGATCGAGAGAGGCGAGTATATCTTGGGCATACAAGGGCATTTTTTGAAGAAAAAGATGCCTTAATATGGCCTCCTCTCTGGCAGAAGGAGTACTTCCTAGCAACGAAAGCATGTTAACTAACAGTTCAGAAGGACGCAAATCGCCAAGCTGAGTATCTTTCAACAATCGTTCATATTTTACCTCCTGGGAAGGGGCTAATCGCGCGATTAGTAATTCTTTAAGAGCCGTGTAAGGGGTTGTTGATACGCCTAAAGTTGGCAGGGAATCGCGAATGCGCACTAAAGTAGCTTGAGGAAGGGAATTTAATACCCTTGAATATTTATTTCTCTCCTCTTCATCCGGACGAAATACATTCTCAGCCAATGAGAACCACAATTCTGGATCATCTGTAAAGAATCGCTGGAGACGCAAGTTGGAAAAGTCAGAGTTGGGAGAATGCTCATCGTCGCCCGGCATGAATAAAATAAAAAATCGCGATAAAATATTAAAAAATAAAAAAAAAAAAAATTTTTTTTTTAAATTTTTGAAGCTTAAAAAAAATGAAAAAAGATTTTTTTTTTTTTTTTTTTTTTTTTTTTTTGTTAGTTATAGCCTAAGTTTTAATAATAAGGTATTTTTTTTTTTTTTTTTAAAAAAAAAAAAAAAAAAAAAATTTATATATATAAATAATATAAAAAATTTTTTTTTTTTTTTTTTTTTTTTTTTTTTGTTCGTGTACAGGTGGGGGCACACAATTGGCAATTAGAAATGTATGCAAAAGTTATAAAATAATTAGATATCGCTTAGGCGAAAATAATAATAATAATAATAATAATAATAATAATAATAATAATAATAATAATAATAATAATAATAATAATAATAATAATAATAATAATAATAATAATAATAATAAAAGTGATTAGGACAAAAAATGCAATATATATTATATATATAAAAAAATATTGTCCTGTATGCTCCAAAAAATTTCAAGGATCGCAATTTTGATTAAAGAAAGATGGCTGACGAAATTCGGAAAATGTATCCAAACAATTCTTGTTTCACTCCATGTTGGGTTACCAGTTTTGGCGGGGGTGATGTAGGATGTAATAAAATTCTTCTTGTAAAAATAAGTTCTATTCTGACTCCATAAGATGAAATACGATCCCTAAAACTTTAGGATAAATGTAAGAATCACTTTTAGTAAATAACAGAAATAATGTTGCAGCAGTTAGACGCTCTCCATTCGTCGAGTTCAAAAAGCGGAAGAACGAACAAAGTATTAGTAGTCACAGCTTTTGCAAAAATCGATGTTGCCAGATAAGCAAAAATTACATTCAGATGTTTAAACTGCACTAACATTATATTGTGTTTTTAATATAAATTTACTAAATTACATATATGTTAATACAGTATTAGGTTATTAAAAATGATTTTAAGACCGACTTCAATATATATATCTATATATATTATTTTTTTTGTAAATTTGTGATTTAACTTCAATAGAAATAAAAAATTATAATAATAATATCATAGCAAGGCTACTCTGTTACAAATTTCTACATTATAAAAATGTCAACAAAAGATCATGTTTCAAACATGTTTCTTTTATTTCTGATGTAATATTCATCAATATAACAAATAACACTTTAATTTTGCTCTTTCATTTTGTCATAGTCTATAGGGCCTATTTTAAGATTTTGAACTCAGAGCTAGGGCCTAGGGTTAAAAATAATACTATATCAAACTTTAAAAAAAAAGTTTGTTTACAAATTATATTTCGCGTGACGTCAGGAATCTCAAAAAATGCAAAAATCAAAAATTGATTTTTTTTCTGAAAAAAATCCCCAACCCTGGCTCTGACGCTCCGAGGGAGCGTCAAAGTTGCCAAATGTCGATTTTTTGTAACTAAAAGATACACCAAGGGTAAACCACAAAGATGGACAGAGTCGGGGTTTCTCGGACTACCGGGCCCACCATCGGCTCGAACCCCCTAAAAAGAAAATAAAAAAAAATTAACATTCTCTCCAGAGCATAATAAAAAAAATATATATTTGGTAACTCTTGCTCTCGTACTACTGCAGAAATGGAAGGTTACTGAGAGCGTACGCTGCCAGACCTAAGATGATACTAATATTCAAGGTGTTTTTAATAAATATCAGAATAAAATAAATTTTTTTTTAAGTTTCATCGATGAAATTGCTTGCTTAAATCAAAAATGTTATTTATTTTTTTGTATCTGTTATAGTTTTTTAGTTACATGATGTATGCTTTCGGGAGGCTGGCTATATATATATATATATATAATAATATATTATATATTATATATAATATATAATATATATATATATAATATATATATATATATATATATATATATATATATATATATATATATTTGGACACAGGTAGTTGATTTCAAGCCAATATGAAAACGAAAGCACATTAATAATTCTTTTAGAAAAAATTTGTAAAGTTTAATAATACGTTAGTAATTCGGTTAATTACTACTTCATTATTATCGAATGAATGTATCTTTTCAGTTTTTCTACTAATAAACCCTCTTAAAAACGTCGTCTGGAAAACATATAGGGTTCATTTTTTTATTTGGCCAAGATTTAGGGGACAAGTGCCCCCCTGCCCCCCCCCTGTATACGCCCATGGGTAAAGGTATAGCACTGGACTCCACATATTTTCTGAAAAATTCTGTCCAAAATCAATATATAATAATATATTATATTATATTTTATTATATATTATTTATTATTATATACATATAGAATATATTGATTTGGACTTAAATAATTTTTTCTAGAAATAGTGGAGTCCTGTGCTAAACCTTTAACGATATATATATAATATATATCTATATATATAAATATATATATATAATATTATATAATATATAAATAATATATATATATATATAATATATATATATATATATATATAGTATATATTGATAATAAGTCCCTTGAGAGACTTCTAATTATCAATAAATAACTAACTACGAGTATTTGTATTATTACAAGATATATATATATATGATATATTATATATTATATATATAATATATATATATATATAGTATATATAATATATATTATATAGTATATATATATATATATTATATATATATAATATATACTAAAAAAATCCGCTAGAAGTCCTGTGCTACTTCAACGGGAAATTTGGAGAATTTACAAACCGGAATTGAGTTATGAAGAAAAAGCTTAAAAAATTTTGCCTCAATATCGACATCTGAAGCGCTTTTCGCGGATATCACCTGATCATTTTCACATTTTGTCACCAAATAACATTCCGCTTATGAACGTGTTACAATTTGATTATGATACGCGTTGTGATGCGTTATAATGAACTTAATTTTTTTTCCTTATATTACAAAAGCTTGCTTTGACGGGTAATAAATATTCTAAAAAATTTTAAATTTGCTTAATATGTAATTTCTCGGATGTAAAGTTTTGAAATCTGTCGATTCGGATCCCAGAATATATATTGACGATGCAAATCTTTGTTTTTGTGAATATTCCACATAATCTGATGCGGACATCAGTAATATCACTTTATATTTTTCTTAATATTGCCAAAGCATATTTAATTATATATATTTCATTTCTGTCCTACATTTTTAGTTATTCTTATTCTGGTTTTAAAAGTTTGGTAGATTATCCCGCCCAAACAGTCGCTGCTCGAACATTTTTTACCCGACAAACTGACCACATAGAAATTAATACTGACCAGTTCAGTTTATCATCAACTCAGGCCCGGACTGGCCAGGTCGGCTGGTCGGCGATTACCGAGGGCCCCCGGAGAGGCCCCAAAAAATGGATATACTACTTTATAATTAGTTACATCAGAGTAATTTGATTATTTATTTCCCAGTAATCTTACGCGTTTACAATCAACTTTAAGCAGTTCCCAGTTGGTTTTTGTTTATGGTAGCCTAACTAACTTCTTTGTCGCGACGCTCACTCGCTCAGTCTCGTAGTAAGGTTGTAGTTAGTGCAGTGTCACAGTTGTGTCAACATGAAGCGTGTGTACCAAAGTGGCACTACGAAAAGGAAAGAGAAGAGAAAATCTTTAGACGTTGAAAAAATTTCCAAACGTTTTAATACTTGGTTAACTAGTTCCACTTCTCAGTCGCAAAGTCAGCCTTTGAAGGACAATAATGATACGTTAAATACAGGTAAGTTGAATTAGTTTGTTAGCTCATGCACGTATATGTTACTTTTCCTCATTATTATTATTAACAAAATGAAGAGCTAACAATATGAAAGGTTGTTATAACGGTCTACAAGCTCAGTTCAAAAAGGAAAATGAAGATCTTATTTACACTCACTGTTATGGGCACGTGCTGAACTTGGATAGTAGCTGAATTCAACAGTAACGTTGCTCCAAGCAGAAAACTTAGTTGGATTGGTGGAAGAATCTGCTGGTTTTCTAAGCTCGTCTTATAAAAGAATGGCCGTATGGGAGAGGGAAACAAAAAAACATATTGCACATGCAAAAATGCACAGGTTGCAAAAAATAGGAGCAACAAGGTGGTGGAGCAAACAAAGCTTTCTTCAATTATCGATGAGGGATTTTTAAGAAGTGAGGAAAGTATAAATGCAGAGAAATTATTCAATTTTATAAGTTTCAAAAGAAATATCAAATGGAAGTTTTGACTGCAGTTGTAAGTTCGTGGCAAGAAATTTAATCAGTCAATGGTCCAAATTTGAAAACCTATTTATGTCTATTGTTTTATTAGATTTATTTCTTGTTATATCTCCCATTTCAAAATATTTACAAAGTAAAACCATTGACTATTCTACAGCCTGGAACTTGGTAGAGAAGCTGCTTCAACAAGTAAGAGATAAAAGGAGTGAAAAACACTTTCAGGCTCTGTATTCAAAAACAAAATATTATGCAAGTATAGTTTAATAGCAAATTAGAAGATAACAGTATTGATGTAGAAGTAGAATTAGATTTCAAGGAAAAAAGAACTTCAAAAATCAATAGATGAAACTCCTGGAATCTCAACTGTTCAAAACTATAAATTGTTTTTTTTCAGTGTTCTGATGCCAGGACAGTATCAAAGAAGATTTAAGTTCAACAAAGAAATTTTAGAAAGAAGTTCCTGGTTAGACCCAAAAATTAATGAAATCGTAATGCTTGATAGTTTTCCTACGAAAGTCCTTTGTAGTATTTCTAAAATTTGTAAAGTTGAAAGAAGTAAAGTTGAAAGAAGTCAGTTATTGATAAAGCTGAAACAGTTTGCAGATCAGTAATGAAGTTTTAACATGGCTGAAAAACTAAACATTAAAGAAACAGACAATCTAAATGGAGCTGAAGAAATCTGTGAATTTGGCGATGTAGAATTTGAATTTGAAGAAGACAAAAATCTTTATGGCTACTGCTCTGACAATAAACAATGTTTTCAGTGTTTATTATGAGCCATTTTTGTTGTTTTTGAACTCTCACAATCTGGATTGTTTACCAACCTATATGTAGCTTACAAGTTTGTACTAACCATACCTTGTAAACAAGTCACCTGTGAAAGGGTATTTTCTAAGCTTAAAATAGTTAAGAATCGACTTAGATCTACTTTAAGCCAATGACCTTATGTCTAATCTTCTTTTCATGAATGTAGAAAGAGACTGGATAAAGATGTTATTATATTTGAAGTAGCCAGGACCAGTGAAGAACTGGCCAAAAAGCTGTTAGGTCAGTAAACAACCTTTCACTATCACATAACCTTTCTTAGTTTGCTGTATCTGTACCAAGGTATTGTAGAGCTATTTTTTCTTTTTTGTTGTAAAATATATTCTACAATTTGTAGCAATTAAATCACAATTAAAGAGGACATTGTTTTTCTTTTCAATATGTTTGTTTTTTTATTACCGTTGTGACTTGTCCCCCTTTTTAGTATTTACTGAGGTATTACATTAGGATTTAGACTATTATGGCTTCAACAGTGTGATTTGGTTGCCTAAAACTAAAAATATAACTCAATCTCATTTTTAAGTAATAAACCACTCGTAATTAATTAGTACACTTATTTTTTATAGCAGAGAATTAGTTTAGGTACGGTATATAAAATTTATTTAAATATTTATTGTGAAAGTAAACTATATCAGAAAAAGCTTACTTTTTTACTCAACTATTTTCCAAGTGACAAAATAGGTAAATGTGCTTTTTAATTATGTAAGCCTAATTTTCAAAAATTACATATTCTAATAATCAATTCCCCGGTAAGGGGTCCCTTTTCAATCTCTTGCCGAGGGCCCCCAAAGGAGCCAGTCCGGGCCTGTGTCTAACAACGTAGCAGACTGGGAAGGGGGATGCGCCCTCGCAGGAGGGACCGCGGCACCATCAATGGTCTGGGAAGAGTGGTGAGAGAGACATTGGGGAATGTCAACTCCAGGAGAGTCAAGCGACAAACTGGGAGACACGTGGGTGGAGTCCGTAATCAAAGTGGCATGATCCACCTGCAGAAGAGTGAGGCCAGACGACTCGGGCGCAGGTACTGCGGAGCCAGAGAGAGGAGAAAATACTACCCTCCAGTTTCCATCAGCAACCAGCACCCCTTCGCCGCAGAGCGTGCCAGAGCTATCACGACCTCTTAAGGTTTCCCTCGGGAGATCCTTTGAGGACCTAAAGACTGGGGCTCCAAGAATAACACGAGGCAGAGCAGTGGAAGATGAATTGTCCTAAGAGTCCATGGTGGCATCCGAATAAGTTTCGGAATCACTCGAGTAAGGTCGATGCGATTTTCTCCGAGGCAGTGTGCGGGACACCATCGTGGGAGAGGGTGACCTACTAATCGCAGGTTTACCACGCGAGTGGTCTAAGCGGCGAGCATGTTTTGACTGGAAAGAATGGGAACCCTCAGGCCGAACGGGGTTCTTCTGTTTTAAGAAGTCGGTAACCCGATATTCAAAACGAGTAGGGACGTTTGGTCCGGGGAGATCTACTTTCGGATTGGCGATCGTGGCCGTTAGAAGAGCCGCGTTGTTTTCCAGGGGAAACTGATGAGGGACGTTTCCATGAGATAGTGTAAGGAAGGTCAGACTCCGGACAAGGACGGGTGTTTTCGACCTCAGATACTGAACATGCAACGATATCAGTAGAGACCCCATCGAGGGGAGCATGGATCTCAGCAATGTGGACATCGTGAGAAGATACTGTTTGTTGGCGATGGACAAGTGGTCCGGCGGACCATGGTAGGAGAGTTGGGTAGGAGAGTTGGGAGGACAGTTGTCCCGAACAATAGGAAACACCAAATCAGGTGACCCGGAAAGTGGGACGGTAGGCCGTGTGGAAGGCGGAAACTGAGGAAGATCTGGACACAACGCACGGGAGCGAGGTGTTGTCGCCGCAGCATAAGAAAGAAGATGAACCAACTTCTCTCGTGCACGGCGTGTAGCCTCACGACGATCAAACTTATGAATTGCGCACGCTCAGGATTTCCTTCTCGAAGGCGAAGAAGGGGCAGTTTGAACAGAGGAGCGGATGGGGACCTTTGCAGTTAGGGTAACAAGGAGGATGGGTTTCCCAGTTGGGATGGAGTGAACTGCCGCATGTCGGGCAGATGGTCTGCGGAGACGGACAATATTTCTGAGGGTGACCACATTTATGGCACTTGAAACACCTTGGGTGGGGCACATAGGTCCGAACCGAGTGCATAGTAAAACCAAGTTTTACCTTGGTCGAAAGGCACAGAGAAGGTAAGTAGGAGACGAGGGTTCATCGTTGAGGGGTTCTCCTTAACGAGGAGGGATACGCGATAAAATGTCGGTGACAGCGTTGTGTCTCTGCAAATGAGCGAGAATGGCCTTCGAAGCATTTGAACAAAACTCTGGTGCATTTATAGTACCCTTGGACGTGTTACGAACCATGTCCAGTTTAGAAATAACATTAATCCTTCACAGATGCGAGAGGGGAAGCAAGAACGTGGCTTGGGTCTAGATGCAGCACGGATAGGAATGGAAACCGTTTCTCATGGGGGTTGCTTGAGGCTCAGTTGTTTGAAGAGCAGACTCCAAAGCATCACTAAGGATTAGTTGGCTTATGGCAGTCAGTGGACGTGACGAAGTCGAGGACAAATAAAAATAAAGAGGGTAAGAAGTCATACTCGGGCCCCAGAACAGGCCTCGGTGGAGTTGGTGTGTTCTGACGACGAGGATAGAGACCTTTCTGACGCAGAGGATCTAGAGACGGCTGATGTGAGGATGGAGTGGGTATGTCGTGCTGAGAGGCCAGAACAGCCTCAGCTGGTCTAGATGGGGTAGTCCTAGAAACGGGACCGTTACGTAAGACTATAGGTGGTGGAGTACCAACCATTTCATCAACAAGGGCATCAAAGCCCCTATTGTCGCTGGTCGAGAAATGGCCAGCAGGAAGGGGTCGGGTTGGGAACCCAACAGATGGTGATTTCTGCCTATCTTGGAAACGTTATTTTTTCTTTTAGCTTTTCCCCATAATAATAATAAATGCTCCTTTTATACATCTGCACCGCAATAAATGAACACAAATACTATAACACAAATGATAAATAAAAAAGTTATCCTGGAAGCGTAACCTCGGAAACCGTCCGCCCACCACAACACTCCAGCAACAAAACCTCCCACCCCGTAAGGTGGGCCATGGGTGTGGCCTCGGAAAAGCCCCCGGAACTCCACGTCCAGTCCCGAAGATGAAAAATATGAGCCGTGCACCACACGGATAAGACGCGAAGCCCAGATTATACACCCAATGCAGGACAGCTTTCTCAGAGGTTACCCAAGGTTCAGGACCCCAACAATAGGGGGGGCTCGGAGAAAGGCAAGAACAACCGGTTTTTGAACTGTACCCTCACCCACGGGGGAAGGTTGGCAAGATGGGCACAAGATAGAAACAGAGACAACGCCACGATAACCACCAGGATGCAGGAGGAAATCGGGGAGACTCTCAAAAGAGAGACCAGGAATACATAGGGTAATACGTACAGATCATGGAGGAGAAGGGAAACAAACTGGGAAAAGGAAAGGCAAAATGAACGGAGTAAACAAAATATATAATAAAAAAATAAAAAATAAAATACAAAACAAAAGAAGCAATAATAATAATAAAATAAGAAAAATAAGGGAGAGGAGAAAACAAACAAAATATAACAAAAGGAAAGAAATAATAATAATAATAATAATAATATAGATAGAACATAAATGGCAACCGCAAAAAGAGGGGGGAAAATCAACCAAAAACAATAAAATAATTCTTCGCAGATACAATTCGAAAAAGGTATCTAACCCTCCCACCATGACAAGGTGGGTTAGGTTTTAGAGGGGGGGGGGGATTTTCATGAATTAACAAGTGCTTTTTCAAATCCGACTTCCAATTACTTTCATAATTGCTGTGAGAACATTTAAATAATTTTATATTTTCATGAATTAACAAGTGTTTTTTGAAAAATTTCCCTTCCAATTTACTTTCATAATTGACAGTGGCGGACACTTTAATATTTTTTTTAAAACTCCTTTATTAAGGGTATATATTCTGCCATTTTTTTTTATAGATTTTTTTGGATTGAACCTCAAATCCTAAGAACAATCCTCATATTTTCCCTTTTCTTGGTGTCTTTTTCCTAGAAAACGAATTTTAAACCCCCCAGTACCGTCTTCAATACCACTTAAACTTCCTTAATTACTGCATTACTTAGCTCCAGTGTTGGAGCTATACCGGGAGCCTCTCAAGATGTATCTCTAGGCTTTTCTTTATTACTCCTGTGGCTTCCACAATGACTGGAACTATAAATTTTCATGATTAAGCAAATGTAATTTTAAGCTTCCTTTATGATTACAGTTCATAGCTGCCCTCAGAACATTTAAATAATTTACTGTTACCTGTTTCCATGGTTAACAAGTGGTGTTTTTAATCTCCTTCCGATTACTTTCATAGTTACAGTAAGAACATTTAAATAATTCTAAATTTTCATGACTAAGCAAATGCAATTTTAAGCTTTCTTTCTGATTGCATTGATAGCTGCACTCAGAACATTTAATTATATTTCCCCCCGCAGTTGTGTATTTTCATGAATTAACAAGTGCTTTTTTAAATTCGACTTCCAATTACTTCCATAATTGCAGTGAGAACATTTAAATAATTTTATATTTTGATGTTTAAGCATCTGAGCTTTCAATGAATTTTTTTTATAATTACTTTCATAGTTCCACTCAGAACATTTAAATAATTTTATTATTTTTTTTTTTTTAAATTTTCTCCCATTTAAAGGGGTTTTTATAGAAATGACCGTGGTCAAACCTTGACCATAAGGTCATTTCACTTATGTTATCCACATCCCAGCACAAGTCTTAGGAGAGCAATGCTCTTCTTTATTACCATTTTACTTAATTCCAAGCTGGTAATCGACACTGGGAGCTTCTTCAGATGTTCGAGAAGACTTTTCTTGATTACTCCCAGTGCTCCCACCACTATCGGGATCACTATTATGTTTTCCATATTCCACATTCTTCGTATTTCGTGTTTCAGTCTTTGATACTTCAATTCCTTTTCGAGTTCATAAGCCACCAAGTTGTTGTCTAATGGAACTCCCACCTCTATTATATAGCATTTCTGTTCCCTCTTATCTTTCACTACTATGTCTGGTCTATTATGGGTGACTGCTATATCAGTTGGGATAGCACAATCATACAATATCAACGCCTCTTCATTTTCTTCTATTTCTGGGGGGTTATGCTTCCAGTAACTCGTTACTTCCAGTCTGATTTTATACTTCTGGCATAATTTGAAATGTATAAGACTACAGATGGTGTTGTGTCTTTCTGTATATCGATTACTCTTCAGTAGAACTTGACACCCCGCTAAGATGTGAGAAACGGATTCCGTGTCCTTCTTACATACTCTACATATGTCAGTGATGTTTTCCTTTTCGATGTGCTTCCTGTGCCATCTTGTTCGTAGAGTGCGATCTTGGGCTGCTGTTACTATTCTTTCCTCCTCAGATCTGAGTATGCCTTTACTGAATATTTCTACCGATTTGTCTCCATCAATGTATACTTCCCCCAATAACTCTTTATATTGTTTTGCCATTGCTTGGCTCTTCCATTGGTTTAAATGTTTTTGTTTTCTGTTTTCTCCATATCTGTCTTTAAGATATTTCATTCTTATTTTTGTTGTTTTCTCCTCCCATCCCTGGACCTGATCTGTTGTTATATTGTGTGCCCGCATGTAGTCTCTTTTCTTTTTTATAATGGAGGTCGAGTCCGGTTTGTTTCTTTCATGCAGGCACACCCACTGTATGAATTTCTTTGCTGAGCTCTCCAGGTATTCACCTATTCCGATGATCTCTTTCTTGTATACCTGGTCCAGCTCCACCATTCCCAATCCTCCTTCTTTCCGATCTGTGTACAATCGAGATAATATTTGTCCCTTGTAGATCATCTTATGTGCATTTAGCATTTTTCTGGCTGAGATGTCAAGCTGGTTCAGATCTTCTTGATACCAGTCTATTATCCCACAGCTATATAAGATGACTGGTACTGCAAACGTTTTAATGGCCTCTACTTTGTTTTTTGCTGTTAATTCTGATTTTAATATTAATTTTGTTCTTTTTAAGAATTCTTTCTTCAGTTTCTCTTTCATTTTTTTATGTTCAATTTTTTCCGATTCTTCTATACCTAGGTATTTATATGTACTTTCCTGTTGTAGCTGGGTGATGGTAGTTTGATCCAGCATGATGTTCTCACTCTCCACTCTTCTTCCCTTCTTAAGTGAGAGAAAAGCACACTTATCCAATCCAAATTTCATATTTATATCATCTGAGAATTTTTTTACGATCTCTATCTGCCTGGTGGTTTCCTCCCTATTTGGTGAATATAACTTTAGGTCATCCATGTAGAATAGATGAGAGATTATTTTTGGTTTCTTTTCATTTCTTGGATTAATCCTGTACCCATTTTCAATGTTATTTATAAGATTACTTAGGGGGTTAATGGCGAGTATAAATAATAGTGGAGAGAGAGAATCTCCTTGGAAAATACCTCTCCTTATTCTAACATTTTTTATTTTCATACAACCTTTCTCATGGTTTAGTTTCAGGTTAACTTTCCATTGTTCCATTCCTCTATCTATAAAATTTATAACGGTGTCACTTATTTTATATATTTTTAAAATTTCCTTTATCCAACTATGGGGAACACTGTCGTAAGCCTTCTGATAGTCAATCCAAGCCATACTGAGATTATATTTTGATGATTAAACAAATGTAATTTCCTTTATGTTCATTCATAGTTGCACTCAGAGCATTTAAATAATTTTTTTTTTTTTTTTTTTTTAATTTTCTCCCATTTAAAGTTTTTTTTTTTATAGAGATGACCGTGGTCAAACCTTGACCATAAGGTCATTTCACTTATGTTATCCACATCCCAGCACAAGTCTTAGGAGAGCAATGCTCTTCTTTATTACCATTTTACTCAATTCCAAGCTGGTAATCGACACTGGGAGCTTCTTTATGATTACGTTCATAGCTGCACTCAGAACATTTAAATAATTTACCGTTTACTTTTTTTTCCCTTTCCACTCCTCGAAGGGACGTATTTATCCCTCATCCGGGTCCAAACCTCAGACCTAAGGATGAGGGATTTTGTTTACCCCCCAGCACCCCTGAACATGTGCCCGAAGTGCGTAGAATGGCACCCCATATCTTCCGCGGAGCCCACATGGATTCCCCCCAAGGCAGGGACAACTCTTCATCCATGCTCGCGTCACCCGAATTCTCATTCCGTTCGAGAGTACCCGGTCACCCCGAGCTGTTCAGATTCCTCGCCCGAGACACCGACCCGTCGGAACTGGTCCTGCTTTAAACCAGCCCAACAGCGTAAGCGAATCAGTTTGACGTACGGGGAATCGAACTTTCATTGCTCGGGGGACTAGCACTGAGAGACGAAAGAGAAGGATTTCGGGGAGAGGCAGATGCGTGGAAGAGGCACATCCAAAAACCCATGGAAGGGTGAGAAGCATCCACCTCTGGAAAACGGAAATGCCACCACACCACCCCAGTGCACGAAGAACCGGAGTTGCTGGTTTTTCACCAGACCATTATATCAATTTCTCTCGAAATATTCGAGGTGTACGAAATTTATTGATGCATTGATGCTGTTTTTAAGCATTCCTTCACCTGACAGCACCCACTAAATGGAGGGTCTGTTTTTTTCAACTTGTTGTTAGTTGTTTCTTCGCTCTAGGACACTGCAGGGCAGTATACCCTGCCCAACAGTGTCCCAGAGAACCCCCCCACCAACGTCAAGGTAAACAACTACGGGGGAGTAGTATTTTTTTTTTTTTTTTTTTTTATTTCACTCCTCGAAGGGAGGTGTTTATCCCTCATCCGGGTCCAAACCTCAGACCTAAGGATGAGGGATTTTGTTCACCCCCCAGCACCCCTGAACATGTGCCTGAAGTGCGTAGAATGGCACCCTATATCTTCCGCGGAGCCCACATGGATTCCCCCCAAGGCAGGGACAACTCACCATCCATGCACGCGTCACCCGAATTCTCATTCCGTTCGCGAGTACCCGGTCACCCCGAGCTGTTCAGATTCCTCGCCCGAGACACCGACCCGTCGGAACTGGTCCCGCTAAGAACGTTTCAAGCGTAGTTTTTAAAGCAACCGGTTTTCTCATCCCATAAATGCTGAGTACTCAAATGAATGAGTCACAGGAGATTCCACTCTCCATCAGCGGGATTCGAACATTGGACACCGCGTCGCAGCGTAAACAATAACCGGATGCTCTAACCACTACGCCATCCACGTCCCCAAAAAAAACCAGCCCAACAGCGTAAGCGAATCAGTTTGACGTACGGGGAATCGAACTTTCACTGCTCGGGGGACTAGCACTGAGAGACGAAAGAGAAGGATTTCGGGGAGAGGCAGATGCGCGGAAGAGGCACATCCGAAAACCTAGGAAAGGGTGAGAAGCATCCGCCTCTGGAAAACGGAAATGCCACCACACCACTCCAGTGCACAATGAACCGGAGTTGCTGGTTTCTTCTCCAGACCATTATATCATTTCTCTCGAAAATTCGAGGTGTACGAAATTTATTGATATTGATGATGGATCCAGTGAACTGTGGCAAGCATTTCACCCACCTGACAGCCCATCTAATGGAGGGTCTGGTTTGGGTGTTTAGTTGTTTCTTCGCTCTAAGGACACTGCAGGGCAGTATACTCTGCCCAACAGTGTCCCAGAGAGCCCCCCCACCAACGTCAAGGTAAACAACTGCGGGGGTTGTATCTCGATGCTTAAGCATGTGCAGTTTTAAGTGTCCTTTCTGATTACACTCATAGCTGCACTCAGAACATTTAAATAACTTTGTTTTTTTTTTGTTTTTCCTCTCTCCTTTCCACTCCTCAAAGGGAGGTATTTATCCCTCATCCGGGTCCAAACCTCAGACTTAAGGATGAGGGATTTGTTTACCCCCAGCACCCTGAACATCGTTTGCCTGAAGTGCGTAGAATGGCACCCCATAATCTTCCGCGGATCACATGGATTCCCCCCAAGGGGGGACAACTCGCCATCCATGCACGCGTACACCGAATCTCATTCCGTCGAAGAAGTACTAGGTCACCCCGAGCTGTTCAGATTCCTCGCCCGAGACACCGACCCGTCGGAACTGGTCCTGTTTTAAACCAGCCCAACAGTGTAAGCGAATCAGTTTGACGTACGGGGAATCGAACTTTCATTGCTCTCGATGCTTAAGCATGTGCCGTTTTAAGTGTACTTTCTGATTACACTCATAGCTGCACTCAGAACATTTAAATAACTTTGTATCTCGATGCTTAAGAATGTGCCGTTTTAAGCTTCCTTTCCAATTACACTCATAGCTGCACTCAGAACATTTAAATAACTTTGTATCTCGATGCTTAAGCATATGCTGTTTTAAGTGTCCTTTCCGATTACACTCAAAGCTACACTCAGCACATTTAAATAATTTTATATTTTCGTAATTAAGCATGTGTATTCTTATGACACTCTTCCGATTACATTCATAGCTGCACTCAGAACATTTAAATAACTTTGTATCTCGATGCTTAAGCATGTGCCGTTTTAAGGTTCCTTTCTGATTACACTCAAAATCATTAACATTTAAATAAATTTTATATTTTCGTGATTAGCATGTGTATTCTCATGTCTTTCATCCAATTACATTCATAGCTGCACTCAGCACATTTAAATAATTTTGAGTTGCTGTGAATTAGCAGATGTGATTTTAAACTTGATTTCTGATTACATTTATAACTACAATGCTCACATTTAAACTTTCTTTCATGTATGTTTCCATGTGTTAACAAGTGTGATTTTAAACCTCTTTTCCGATTACTTTCATAATTACAGTAAGAACATTTAAATAATTTTAAATTTTCATGACTAAGCAAATGCAATTTTAAGCTTCCTTTCCGATTGCATTGATAGCTGCACTCAGAACATTTAAATTTTGTTTTTCCCCCTCGCAGTTGTGTATTTTCATGAATTAACAAGTGTTTTTTAAAACTCGACTTCCAATTACTTTCATAATTGCAGTGAGAACATTTAAATAATTTAATATTTTGATGATCAAGCAAATGTAATTTTAAGCTTTCTTTATGATTACATTCATAGTTGCACTCAGAACATTTAAATAATTTACTGTTTCCATGTGTTAACAAGTGTGATTTTAAATCTCCTTTCCGATTACTTTCATAATTACAGTAAGAACATTTAAATAATTTTAAATTTTCATGAATACGCAAATGCAATTTTAAGTTTCCTTTCTGATTGCATTGATAGCTGCACTCAGAACATTTAAACAATTTGCTATTTACATGGGTTAACAAGTGCCTTTTCAAATCCGACTTACAATTACTTTCATAATTGCAGTGGGAACAATTAAATAATTTTGTTTTTTTATTTTCATGTATTAACAAGTGCTTTTTCAAATCCGACTTCCGATTACATTCATAATTGCAGTGAGAATGTTTAAATAATTTTATATTATCATGAATTAACAAGTGTTTAAACAAATTTCCCTTCCTATTACTTTCAAAATTGCAGTGAGAACATTTAAATTTTCTTTCATTATGAGACATTAAGTGATTATCTAACTCAGTTTTACTCTGAAATTTAAAATCACAGAAAAAACAAAACAATTTTTCCAACTTTTCATTTCCAATCTTTTGAGTTCGTATCTTTGACTTCTGAGATCCACTTTCAAGGGAACTCTTCTTGCCACTCTTCCCATCGCCACTCGTTAACTTCTGGAAAAGTAAAAAAAAATACATTTCATGTAAATAATATTAAAGATGCGAAATTAATTAGATTAACCAAATCAATTAAACATTTTCAGTCTCAATTCAACACATAATAACTGTCAATTTTTTTTTCAGATTAATTTTCTAAACCCAACTTTATTCATACCTGATTCTCATCCAATCCAGAACTTTTCACAACAATTTGGTCACTTGTTGCATCATCTTCAATATTCAAAGGCTCATATTTTATATCAATGTCATCGTCACTCGCTGAATCTTCCTCCAAAGCATCCAAAGGTTCGTCTTTTACATCAATCTCACTTTTCACATCAATGGATGGGTAACAATTTCCTTCCTGATTAAATTTTTTTATGTTTAAATAATACTAATAATACTAATAATACTAATAATAATAATAATAATAATAATAATAATAATAATAAAAATAATAATAATAAATGTTACAATATTGTGAGCTAATAACTGATAATTTTTCATACCTGAGATTCTTTTGATCTTGAAACACATTGGAAATGATGACTACTTGTTCTTTCTTCTTCGGTATTTTCACAAAATTCAACCTTAATTTCGGTTTTTATATCCATAATAACAACAATTTTAATTTTTAAATAAAATGTCTCTTGAAAAAAAAAAATTATATGTGTTGAGAAAAATGAAATTATAAATCAGAATTTAATCTTTTATTAGATGACACTACATAAATTTTCCTTAAGATATAAATATGCAGTGTTTATTTAATAAAATTTTTATTCCATTTTCCAATTCTTCATTTTCCTTCAAAGTTGATTTGAATTTTTATGTTACCATTTTAGTTCAATTCTCTCTACTTTAAAGGTAGGTAGTAGGTAGTAGGTAGACAGACAGGTTGCAGTAACTGCCTGAGTTTCACTGGAATTTAGAGGAGGAGTTCTGGTAAGATGGGGTTGTGTTGGCGGTTTAACAAGTGGAGGCGTGGTGGCAGCTGTAATTGTGGCGTAAGATTGACTTTGATTTGTCTGATATTTTTCCTTGAGCTGGCGTATAGCATCTCTCCTGCTCAATTTCTGTATGGTACATAACTCAAAAACCTGTTCAAACAGGTAAGACGTGCATTTGAAGGAAAAACCACTGTGGGGTCCTCTACAGTTACGGGTATTTTCACAAGGAGTCTGAAATAACTCTCCGCAGATTGGCCATATGTCATCCGGTCCCCTACAGTATTTTCGGGGATGACCAAACCCTTGACATTTGAAGCAACGTCTGGGTCGAGGGATAAATGTGCGAACACTGTGACTTGTGAACCCTATTTTCACCTTTGTAGGTGGATGAGGGGTAGAGTTGTTAAAAAACGTGTTTTTTTTTAACATCGTTTTTTTTTTGTTTTTTATTCGTTTTTTTTGTTTTTTTTGTTTTTTATTAAATTTCTTTAAATTTTATCATACCATTCTACTAAATATTTATTATTTACCTTGTTTATTATAGGAAACAGGTGTTACAGAAAAAATTAATTATAATAATTTAAAGTTTATATACATTAAATGGTTTAAGTTGATAATATCTCATAAAATTTTTGACAATGCCTGGAAGAAAACAAACACCTGTCCATTCTCTATTTACTGTTATGGAAAATCATACATACAAAGGTAAAAGAGCACTCTGTAAATTGTGCTTCACTGAGGTGGCCAATAATAGTTCAAGGAAAGAACAACACATACTGAATTACAAAAAATGCAGTGATGACAAAAATGAAATACTTGGGAAATCAGAAAGAGAGTAAGAGTACAGCAAAATCAAGGAAATGGAAGCAAAGTAAAGAAATGCAAATGCTAACAAAGCAGAAAAAGAGCACAAATAAATAAGCCGTCAGTTTCCAATGTTCTTATCACTGATAAATCTGATTATGTTTAAATTAATTCAATGGTAAAGACATAAAGTCAATATGTATATATACAGTATGATATATATATATATATATATATATATATTATATATATATAATATATATATTAATATATATAATATATATATATATATATAGTATATATATTATATATATATATATAATATATATAACGTTTATATATATATAATATAATATATATATATATATATATATTATATAATATAATATATATATATATATATATATATATATATATTATATTATAATATATATATATATATATATATATATATATTATATATATATATATATATATTAATATAATACTTTTTTAACTTTTATTAAAACAATTACATACAATACAATACAAATACAAGCAAATTGAAACAATATTTCATAATTTTTCTTCAGGTTCAAGCTTTTCAGAAGGCCTACAATCTGAGCAAGGAAATGCTAGATGTGGATGAAAGAAAGTAATGGCAGAATTGGTGAATTTTTCCAGTCAGAGGGACTTCTTCAGTATGGAATATCTCTGGGCTTCACTTTCCAACAATGTTTCGTCTGCAGCATGGTGGATTAGTTTATGTAAGCATTGCAAGATATCAAAAGTAGCCTCCCGAATTCTAGACCTTCCTGCCACTTCAGCTGCATGTGAGAGAAGTTCTCAGCACATGCAAATATCCCTTCAAAAAAAAAAAAAAAAAACAGGCTCACAAAATGAACATGCAGAAAAACTACTATTAATAAGTCATAATATGAAATTGACAGAGACGGAGCAGCCACAGCCTTCCGGTACTTTTTTCAAATTAATGTAAAAGTTGGTAAGTTAGTTTAAACCGTCATCAATTCATCACCATTTGGAAACCACATACACTATCAGCCAGAGTTCTCAGTCAGGTAGCTCAGGTTTCTCTGTAAGGACATTGAAGTCTGATAAAACCAAATCTAAAGACACCTCTGTCCATAGCTTTGAGTCAGAGTCTGACTCCTCCTTCTCTTCCACAAATATAGCATATGAGGATGAGGAATCAGATTTATCAGTAGAGGCCATGATTGGAAACATGTCTGAGGATTCAGATGCAGAAGCAATAGAACAGGAATTTAATGAGGCCTTGATGTTCTTTAGAAATTTATATAATTTTAGTTAGGCGCTTATCATCTAGTTACTAACTTATGGTTCTTAATATTATACTTCTTTATTTGTGTAAGTAAATATACATTATAGTTTGACTATTTCTCACATATGATCAACTTTATTTCATGTACATTCTTCAGTTTTTACGCTTCAAGGTAAGAAGTGTAATGTTGAATAAACTTGGCATATTTTTTTTATATTTACCATTTTATTTCTAATATGCTTATTTTTACAGTATAATTATATAGGTAAAAAACTGTTTATATTTCTTTATATTAAATAATTTAGTGAACGTATAAGAAACATAACATTAAATAAGAAAAGTACATATATAAACAAAAAAAACAAAAAAAACAGGAAAATCAATTGTTTTTTATTCATCATGTTTTTTTTTAATAAAAAATGGTAGTTTTTTATTCACTTACATCTCTAATGAGGGGTATTAAAGGTTAGCAACAAACGAGGATTTGGTTTGTCAGGCGAATCCCTACGAGGGGGAAAATGTATAAATGTTTGTAAACAGAAAAATCTTTTCTGGGATGGAAATTTTTCATTATGACAGCTAAATCTTCGTCTTTCTGTTCATAACAGAAAATAGTGCCTTAAATGTGTTTCTTATATTATCAGGAGTAGAAATAATAGAAATGTCTGCGAGAGACGTTTATGATGACAGAATGGAACTTTCATTTCGGTTAGCAGCTGTATAAGAATGGAGCCCATTTCTCATTAAAGTGACTGGAGGGTCTTCAACTCCTAAAACTTTTCAAGTGATGGCTGAGAAGAATGGTTCTGTGCTCAGTAAGAGCTTGGAGGTAGTGATCGCAGTAAATATGATAATATTGGGAAATGATGTGTCTGCTGGCATTCCTGGTGGGGGTGCAGCATATGGAGTAAACAAATGAGAATGACTATGACAGGGGCAACCTTTGCGGGACTGCCTGGAAGCCGGTTGAGAGGTAGCACCTGGGTGGTTTGGGGTTTGCTAGTTGACGAAATCGCTGAAATACAAAGGAACCCCTCAGGTGTAAGGAGAAAGAAGTAAAGCATAGGTACCTGTCTAGAAGTAGTAGGGACCGCGGTAAGGTCAGGCTCTGGGAACCTGAAAGATGGTAATTGTTGTTGATGGTTGTTTTTGCTCACCTTGGTTTAATAACGTTTTTTTCTGTTAAAGACTTTTCCATAAAAAATTTAACCACAAACTTTGTCTCCATGAATGAACATTGTACAATAAAGTCTAATATGAGATATAAACTGTAAATAACAGATGGGCTGGAAGTATATAATTCAATAAGAAGGGTAAATCCTTCTCATCCACAACAAGGTCATAGTCCAGAGACCCACACAACCACACCCGGACCCCACCCTGTAGGGTGGGCTGTGGATGTGGCCTCGGAAAATCTCCCAGAACTCTACGTTGGTGACCCACCGTGTAACCGGCACAAGCGCTTTATATCTTCAAATGTAAAGCCCGCGAGTTATACACCAAAGTGTAGAAACAGCCTCCTCGACCAGTTAGCTCAAGTCAGGTTCCCTACAATTTGCGGCCACATCAGAGTGAGCTGAAATGAACGGTTTTTTCAACTGTACGTCTCATCCAACGGGGAGGAAGTATGGGCGTGAAACTTGAAAACCCATGCTGAAGAGGCACAGAAAATAGCCTGTGGGGCTGGTGATGGAAAAAAGGGAGGGGAAACCTTATATAAATAATTAAAGGGACTAATGGGTGGGAATTAAAAAAAAAAAAGTTAGAAACTAAGATAAAGATGGTAGATTGAAAAATCGGAAAAATTTATG
>JABUQX010021543.1:0-12500 GCA_015478945.1 Trachelipus rathkii
AAAGAGAGAGATTACAATAGTGCCACAGTGAGTGCCACATAGTGCCTAACTGAGTGCCACTTTTTCAAGCCTTTTCTAGCCCCCTGAACCCCGAATAGCCCTAATATGGGTATCTACCTCCTAGGTAATAAGGTATGAGGAATCGATTGTTGTATATTACAAGTTGCTAGGATGCTTCCTACTATGAGTTAGTCTTTTTCTAACACTTATAGCAATGGCAGAATATATATCAGAAGAGCTACAACACAGGTTGAGACACTGGACCGCAAACGTTTCAGAGCCACGTCGGCAGTGAGCCCGTCGCGAACCGCCCGTGCGCCCGCAGGGCGCAATATACCCGCCGCGCGTGGCCGCTCGCAGGCACAATATTTCCGCGTAACCGCCGCGCGTGCGCCCGCAGCGCAATATTCTCCGCGGTAACAGCCCACCGCGTGTCGTCCGCAGACGCAATTTACCGCGCGAACGAAAATATGATATCAATGTAAACTATTCAAGAATTTCTTTTCAATATACTATGAGTCATTCATTTTTACTTAATACTTGTACAAAATTTTATTAAAAACATATACTTTACTACCTTAAAGCAGTAAATCAGTAAATCAATAAAGGTGTTACCTAACACCTAAGGAATTATTATGCTTTTGTTTTACTGCTTTAACTGCTTTAACTCACTGCTTTAACTGCTTTAACTCGCTGCTTTACTGCTTTAACTCATATACATTACATACCTTAAAGCAGTAAATCAGTAAATCAATAGAGTTGTTACCTAACACCTAGGGGATTAGTATGCTTTTGCTTTACTGCTTTTACTGCTTTAACTCATGTTTTTACTGCTTTAACTCATGTTTTTACTGCTTTTAACTCACATGTTTTACTGCTTTAACTCATATTTTTTTTATGAACATTACATACCTTAAAGCAAGTAAATCAGTAAATCAATAGAGGTGTTACCTAAGGGATTAGTATGCTTTTGTTTTACTGCTTTACTGCTTTACTGCTTTAACTCACTGCTTTACTGCTTTAACTCTCTGCTTTAACTCTTTAAAACTCTCTGTTTTACTGCTTTAACTCATGTTTTACTGCTTTAACTCACTGCGTTACTGTTTTCACTCATTTGCTTTACTGTTTTAACTCATATATTTATTAACATTATGTTTTCTTTTATATTTTTTATTTGTTTTAATACTTTTTATTTATTATTATTTTTTATTATTTTTTTATTTTTATTTTTGTTTTAATACTTTTTTATTTTTAATTTGTAATGTAAGAATAAAAACACACAGAGTTTCTGTTATATAAACATTTTATTTTAATAAAATTGTACGAAATTTTATTAAAAACATTTTATATATGAGTTTTAAGGGAAGTAAAATCGCGTTTTTTCATTTTAAAGCATTTATTACATAATTAGAAACTATAAAATCATTGACATACAAATTTTTAGCATCAAATATATTTACAAGTTTATTAAAACATACATTATTTAAAAAGCACATAATGAAATAAATACAATAGACTCCACACAAATTAGAATATAAGGGTTGAACAGGGTAAGACATAGTTTTTACACAACTTACATTATTATATTTTAAAAATAAGGTGATATAATGATTATTCAATATAAATTTTAAGTTCAAAGAATCAATTATGTGAACAGCATCGTTTTTTGCCCTATAAACGGAAATCCAATGTCCTGTTGAGGTGATGTGACGAGGCAATGTATTGAATATCAAGCAGGTATCCTTCTCCAACTTTACAGAGTTTATTTCGTTAATGGCGAACACTCCTAAAAAGCGAGGTTCATTTTTAAACACCGATTTTATTTCCTCTTCATTCATCTTTAATAATTCAAAAGTACGTTGCGTACTCTGTCAATTTCAATGAGTTGAGGATGCTCAAGATAGACCACTACAGTGATGGGTGTTTGTAGACTTGATCCAAAAGAGAGACTTAGTCCTAAGGTACCCTTTCTCAAAATGTTTAAATGATAAGCGTTACAAGCTGAAAGGTCAGCTGTGAGATCATAGGCATATAAATTACTATTCTTTGCGTATTCTTCAAGATTTAAGCCTGTCCCACTATCATTACATGATACAGTATTGGCTATTAAGTCGTAAAAAGGACGAGTACAGAGAGATAGGTCTCCGTTGTATAACATTTCATAATCACGTCCGTGAGAAGTCCATTCACATGTAAACTGATACCTCTAAGCCCGAAAGGTGTGAATTTATAGGGTTACTTTTTATAATTCCCAGAGTGAGTGAAATTAAATATCTTGGTTTCAACTCTCTTAATAGGGTACTTTGCTGTAGTATTCAAAAGGGAATTTTCAATTTCCAAATGACGCTGTGGTGATAATTTCACTCAAGGGTTATCGAGTATCAATATCCCTAACATTGTGAATGGAAATTTACCACAGAAAGTAATAATAGGGATTGGGGAACATGACGCCTACTCTGGGAATTATAAAAAGTCACCCTATAAATTCACACCTTTCGGGCTTAGAGGTATCAGTTTACATGTGAATGGACTTCCTCACGGACGTGATTATGAAATGTTATACAACGGAGACCTATCTCTCTGTACTCGTCCTTTTTACGACTTAATAGCCAATACTGTATCATGTTAATGATAGTGGGAACATGGCTTAAATCTAATCTTGAAGAAATACGCAAAGAATAGTAATTTATATGCCTATGATCTCACAGCTGACCTTTCAGCTTGTAACGCTTATCATTTAAACATTTTGAGAAAGGGTACCTTAGGACTAAGTCTCTCTTTTGGATCAAGTCTACAAACACCCATCACTGTAGTGGTCTATCTTGAGCATCCTCAACTCATTGAAATTGACAGAGTACGCAACGTACTTTTGAATTATTAAAGATGAATGAAGAGGAAATAAAATCGGTGTTTAAAAATGAACCTCGCTTTTTAGGAGTGTTCGCCATTAACGAAATAAACTCTGTAAAGTTGGAGAAGGATACCTGCTTGATATTCAATACATTGCCTCGTCACATCACCTCAACAGGACATTGGATTTCCGTTTATAGAGCAAAAAACGATACTGTTCACATAATTGATTCTTTGAACTTAAAATTTATATTGAATAATCATTATATCACCCTTATTTTTTAAATATAATAATGTAAGTTGTGTAAAAACTATGTCTTACCCTGTTCAACCCTTATATTCTAATTTGTGTGGAGTCTATTGTATTTATTTCATTATGTGCTTTTTAAATAATGTATGTTTTAATAAACTTGTAAATATATTTGATGCTAAAAATTTGTATGTCAATGATTTTATAGTTTCTGATTATGTAATAAATGCTTTAAAATGAAAAAACGCGATTTTACTACCCTTAAAATAATTTTAATGTTTTTAATAAATTTCGTACAATTTTATAAAAAAAAACCTTTTTATTTAACAGAAACTCTGTGTGTTTTTTATTCTTACATTAAAAAAAAAAAAGTATTAAAACAAAAATAAAAATAGAAATAATAAAAAATAATAATAAATAAAAAGTATTAAAACAAAATAAAAATATAAAAGAAAACATAATGTTAATAAATATATGAGTTAAAACAGTAAAGCAATGAGTTAAAACAGTAAAGCAGTGAGTTAAAGCAGTAAAGCAGAGAGTTAAAGCAGTAAAGCAGAGAGTTAAAGCAGTAAAGCAGTAAGTTAAAGCAGTAAAGCAGTAAAGCATGTCAAAACAAAAGCATAACTAATCCGCTTAGGTAACACCTCTATGATTTACTGATTTTACTCGCTTTAAGGTATGTAATGTTAATAAATATATGAGTTAATAGCAGTAAAACATGTGAGTTAAAGCAGTAAAACTGTAAAACAAAAATATGAGTTAAAGCACTAAAGCAGTAAAACAAAAGCCATACTTAATCCTAGGTGTTACGGTAAACCCCTTCTAATTGCATTTACTGATTTCACCTGCTTTAAGCGTATGTAATGTATATGATTTTTTAAAAAAACCCCCAGTTTTTAAGCAAGCGAGTTAAAGCAGTAAAGCAGTGAAGTTAAAGCAGTAAAGCAGTAAAAAAAAAAAGCATACTAATCCCTTAGGTGTTAGGTAACACCTCTATTGATTTACTGATTTACTGCTTTAAGGTATGTAAAGTATATGTTTTTAATAAAATTTCGTACAATTGTAGTAAAAATGAATGACTCATAGTATAATTTGAAAAGAAATTCTTTGAATAGTTTTAACATTGATATCATATTTTCGTTCGCGCGGTTAAATATTGCGTCTGCGGACGGCACGCGGTGGCTGTTAGCGGGAATATTGCGACTGCCGGGTGCCATGCGCGGCGGTTACGCGGAAATATTGTGCCTGCGGGCGCACGCGCGGCGTAATAATTGCGCTGCGGGCGCACGCGGCCGGTTTCCGCGACGCGGCTCACTGCGACGTGGACCTCTGAACGTTTGCGGTGACTGTTCTAACTGTGTACTCTTTAGATATACTATTCTGCGCATGCTATAAGTGTTTAGAAAAGAAGACTAACTCATAGTAGGAAGCATCCTAGCAACTTGTAATATACACACCAATCGATTCCTCATACCTTATTACCTAGGGGTAGATACCCATATTAGGGCTATTCGGGGCTCAGGGAGGCCAGAAAAGGCTTGAAAAAAGTGGCACTCAGTTGGCCTATGTGGCACTCATCTTGCACTATGTGGCAACTCACTTGGCCACCTCCCCTTGGCACCTACGCTGGCCACTCAACCTGGCACTCATTGACACTCACTTGGCACTCACCTGGCACTCACCTGGCACTCATCTAATCTCATAGAACACTAATAGAACATCACTAGATACTCCTTACGGTGATTGGAAACCACCACCAAAGCTGTACAATCAATATAGGCACCATCAAAGATGAACCGCTAAAGATGACGTCATCAAAGATGAGTCATCAATAATGCTGAGTCATAAAAATTGAGCCATGGAAGACCAAAGGGTTGGTAGTGTGTTTGTACGTGTGTGTATAAGTGTAAATGTAAGTGTCTATGTGTAAATGTAAGTGTCATAGTGAATGGGTGTATAAGTGTCATAGTGAATGTGTGTATAAGTGTAAGTAAATCTGGGTGAGTGTAAGTAAATCTGCGTGTGTAAGTAAATCTGTGTGTGAGTGTAAGTAAATCTGTGTGTGTGTGTGTGGTGTGTGTGTGTGTGTGGTGTGTGTGTGTGTGTGTGTGTGTGTGTGTGTGTGTTGTGTGGTGTGTGTAGGTGTTCAAGTTAAGATAGATCCATACATACGTTCAAGTTAGGAACGAAATATGTGACGGGTGGGCCACGAGTGGGCAAAAAATTAGCGTGGGACAAAATTGACCCATGGTATCTGGCAAGGTCAAGGCCGAAATATCATGGTCAAACAAGGTTAAGACATCAAAAAAGGGCTAAGCCCCTAAAGGAAGGCCAAAAAATTACCGTGGGTCAAAATTGACCCATGGTATCTGTCAAGGTCAAGGCCGAAATATCATGGTCAAACAAGGTTAAGACATCAAAAAAGGGCTAAGTCCCTAAAGGAAGGACAAAAAATTACCGTGGGTCAAAATTGACCCATGGAAGACCAAAGGGTTGGTCGAAAAAATTAGGGTGGGGTACGTACAACGGTTGCTTACGCAACCGTTTGGCGCAACCCTTCTTCGAAGGGTTGCAAAAATTAGGGTTGCCGAAAAAAATTAGGGTTGCCAAAAAATTAGGGTTGCCAAAAAATTAGGGTTGCCAAAAATTAGGGTGGCCGAAAAATTACCGTGGGCCAAAAATGACCCATGGAAGACCAAAGGGTTGGTCGAAAAAAGGTCAAGGCCCAAAAAGGTCGCGGTCAAAAAAGGTCAAGGTCAGGTAAAAAATTCGAGCTCAAAAAGGTCGCGGTCAGTCAAGGTCAAAATTTAGGTCCGGAATCCATCTTATACTACTTATATATATATATATATATATATAATATATATATATAATGTAATATATATATTATACATAAATATTTTAAAAACTATATATTTATTGAGATAGGTAATATAAATTATATATAAAAATATATCTACATTATATATATATATATATAGTCTAATATATATATTTTCAAGATATAAATATAATAAAAATGTGAAATATATAAATATGAACTTCTAATATATATATATATATATATAGTATATATATATATATATTTATATTTATTATATATATATATATATATATATATATATATATATATATATATATAATATATATATATATATAAAAAAATATTAAATATTTTATATATTTATATATAAAAAATATATATATATATATATATATAGTATATATAATATATATATATATATATTATATATATATATATCTTATATATATATATATATATTATATATAATATATATATAATATATATGCAAATATTTACGAATCCGTGAAAAGCAATTGAAGCCTCCTAGGTTCTTAGGAACAAAAACTTATTGAGACATTCATCGAGGTACTGCTGACCAGCCTGTGCAATATATTCACGGTGAACGCTAAGCATGCACAAAGAGCTAAGCCGTTCATTACCCATAGTACTTCTCAGCCACGTTTTGACTCTTCTTAAAATAGAAAATGACCTTTCAATTGTGCACGTAGTTGAAGGAAAAGCAAGAGCAATCATGAGAGCGGTGTCTTCTGATGGATAAAATGTTTTAGAATGCTTCAATAAATCAATTAACTGAATGTCATTATTATATGATTTAGACCACACGTCATACCAAAGACTTGCTTCGGCAAGAAAATTGTCCATTGAACTCATTGACTTATACTTCAGTTGAACTTTCTTCATTTCATCAATGAACCTTTTTCTTTGTCAATTTTCATATTATCGATGAAGGTTACAAAAGAGAGGAGAGAGAGCCGTTTCATTGGAATCTGAAAATCTCTCTTTCAAGGGACACGTTCCAAAATATTTGGCTCGGCTGAGCCCAATTCTCCCCCCTAAAATTGAACATAAAATTCGGTTTTTCAGCCGATTTTGCCCTATTAACACCAAATTGTAGCTTTTTTTGCCCTCTAGAACGTTAATTGTTTTCGGGTATTTTTCTGTGTCTGTAGTCATTTTCAGAATTTTCAATTTTTCAAAACCCATGTTTTAACATTTTTCGTATCAACTTCCAGAATTTTTTTCGAAATGATTTCAAACTTGAAATATGCATAGATGGGTCCATTACCTACAATAGTTCAATTGTGTTTTTTTTTTTTTTTTTTTTTTTTTAGTTTTCTGCTCAGCGTTGTCCAATTTCCAAACCCACTTTTTTTGGATTTTAAAATGAAAAATTGCGATAATTTTTTTCCTGTTTAGGCGAAGTGGATGAAGTTTTCAGGGCATATGTAGTCGGGGGAGATGCACATTTTTTACTTCGATAATTTCTTTGTATATGCATTAGTTTTGGATTTGTTCTTTGAACAAATTTTCAAAAAAAAATTTTTTTGAAATTTTTAAAAAATTTTCTTTTGAGTATACAAAAAAATTATCTAAGTAAAAAAGATGTATCTCGCCCGACTATACAAGACCTGAAAATTTGATGTTGATTGGATAAGTAGAAAAAATATATATCAATTTTTCACTTTTCCAAAAATTCAAATGTTTTATATATTTATGTAATATATATATATATATATATATATATATATATATATATATATATATATATATATATATATATATATATATATATATATATATATATATATATATTATATATATAATATGATAATATATATATATATATTATATATATATATAATATATATAATATATATAGAATATATAATATATAATATATTATATATAATATATATATATATAGTATATATATATATATATTATATATATATATATATATATTATATATTATATATATATATTTAAAAAAATTCAGATCCCGAATTCCAGGGGGGGGGGGCAAGTGCCCCTCCTTGCCCCTATGTGCGTGACGCGCCATCTACCACCACACCATATTTATCACTAATACACCTGCCAAAATGCTTTCCTTTAACCTAATCTTATACGCCTGTTGCAATCCATAAAACAAAAATACATTATATATATATATATATATAACTATATATATTTATATATATATTATATATATTATTTATTATATATATATTATATATATATATATAGTATATAATTATATATATATATTAATTATTATTATATTTTTAGAAACAATTACATATTATTTTATAAATTGCATAATATATTATTTATATTTATTATTTATATATACTATATATATATATATAATATATATATATATATATATAAAAAATATTATATATATATATATTATATATTATATATAATCAGTTCCCCCCGTGATAATATGTATGCATACTATCCTTTTAAAAGGTTTTTTAAAGAAAAGAACATATAATATTTAAGCAGAATATTACTATTTATTATATTGAATACATACCATTAAATATAAATTAAATAATACCTAACAGTATTGCATAATTATGAATTAAAAGGGTTTCAGCTTGTAGTGCTCCTAGCCCTTTGTGGCTTGAACAGGCCCCTCCCACTTAACCTGCCCTTCTAGAATAGCTATGTAGCATTGTATACTTTTAAATAATTGTTACCATCTCATACTCACTCACTCATGGCATGAGCCCTATTCAAGGTGGGGTATTATTATCATCGTCACTACCATCACTATTACTAAAATTAATATAGTTAATATTCCTAGGCCTAGCAAATAATATCTTTCTCCTTTTTCACTATCAATGGTGATGTAACTTTTCTAAACAAATAGAAGCTTCATTCAATTACTAGCTCTGTATTTTTGTTTTCCTTAAGACAGTCTCCTCAAAAATATATCATGTTGAATTCCCTCCCTTCATTCAATATCTTTGAATTCTTGTCTTTTAATTTTGTCCCCCTTAAAAATTCGTTTTCTTTACTTATTTAAATTTAGGGTAACTAAATTAAAAAAAAAGATTAAAATGTTTCGATATTTCGTTCCAAAAATTGCAAAAACTCTCGGAGGGTTGGAATATAAAATTTTAGTTTGAGAACTTTGCTAGGATTATGAACTTTTAGTTTAAGAACTTAGTCAAGAATGTGAATAAATATACGATTTTTGATTTTCTATAAACAGTAAATCATAAATTTATATTGATTTGAAATCAAAACTAGTTTACTCGCTGCAAAAAAAATGTCCCTCTCCCTTTTATTTTGTTGCACTTGCACACAAAAAGCTGAGGTTTGATTAAATTGGTAAATTATACTTTCAAACATCAAACGCCGAAAAAGATGCCGTGAAGCACGAACGGCGAAAAATCTCTCTTCTCAAAAATATTAAATTGCTAAATTGGATTTTCAGTTTTTCATAAATATTAAATTATTATATAATAATATGATATATATATAATATATATATATATATAATAATATATATAATATATATATATTAATATATATATATATATATATATAATAATATATATATATATATATATATATATATATAATATATTATATTATATATGAGAAACAAAAAATTGGGTAAAGTAGTAGCACAGAAAGAGCTTCACCCCCAGAAATTTTTTTTATAAAAATCAAAGGATATACTCTAAAAAAAATAGCAATGAAGAATAAAGAAAACAAAAATGACTCATGTCTTTGGTAAAAAAGGTACAGCCTCTCAAAGTTTGAATTTTCCCATAGGATTTTATAAAAAAAAAATATATATAAAAAAAAAAAAAAAAAAAAAAATTTTAAATCACAGGATATACTCTAAAAAAATAATAAAGAATAGAAAAAATAAAAATGATTTAAGTCTTTAGGAAAAAGTTACTGCCTCTCAAAGTTTAAAATTTTCCCATAGGCTTTCTTATAAAAAAAAAATTAGTGGGCCTCATGCTCGTTTTAGGGCCATCCTACTTCAGGTTACTACAAGATTTGTTGAGCATACATGGATTTTCTCTGTGTATACCTAAGAAAACTTATCATAACCTGAACTAGAGGGCCTAAAGTGAGACCTAACCTAGAAGGATCAAAAATGAAAAGTCTATGGGAGTTTTAACAACTTTGAGAGGCTGTAACTTTTTTCCCTAAAGATGTTAGTCATTTTCGGTATTATTCTATATTTGAACAAGTGAATATTTTCTGAAACAAATTCCTAAGTTCAAAAAAATTTCTTTCAGAAAAGTGAAGTTAAGAAGTTTTTTAAGAAAATTGTTTAGTGGCAAGCTTCTGGCATAATTCCAGAAGCTTGCCACTAAAGAATTTTCTTAAAAAACTTTACTTAATTTAACTTTTCTGAATTTAGAATTTTTTTTGAACTTAGAAAATTTTTTCAGAAAATATACACTGATTCAAATCTAGATATTTACCGTCATTTTCATCTTTTTTTTTTTTTTCTTCATTTTTTTAGAGTATATCCTATGATTTTTATAAAATTCGGTGATGACGCGATTCTGCTCTACTATTACCAATAATCTATAGCTATACTACAGATTCAATTTTTGGATATATAGGTACCGTATATTAAGGATTAAATTTCTATTGCATTTATAATTTTTTTACTAGTTCGCTTTTTACGCTATGGTTTCTTAACATATGAGTTATAGTTTTGCCTTGCCTCACGCTTTTTAAATTCACCAAAATCGTAAAGTGCGATAAAACAAAATACAGCCCTGGTTGAGGATAAATGAGACTATTCCAACCTTTTAGAGGCTGTAACTTTTTTCCTAATGAGACATAGCAATGACTTTTTTTTCATCAGTTTTTTAAGAGCCTATGCTGTGATTTTTATAAAAATCTGTTTAGAGACCCTTTCTGTAAACAATTATATACTGTAACAACTTTCCTTAAATTTTTTAATACCATTTTGATAAATTAAATGTTTATACTTTTATTACAGTATTTATATGAAACAAAATGGATATTGAGCGTTCAATTACGCGAAACCCCTCTAAAATAAATGTTTTTTCTTACATCAAGATGAGAGACCTTAATTTTTTAAGTCCCCTGGTCTCTAAATATTAAAAATTGGATGAATTAATTTGTTATTAAACATTAAAAGTATAGAGCAGTAAGTAATTAAGATAATTTGATATATCTAAAGCATAATTTTTTTCGATAATCAAGTTTTTTACGGTTATCAATAATCTGATTAAGTTCAGGTTATGATATGTTTTGTTAGGTATACACAGAGAAAATCCCCTATGTATACTGTAACAAAATCTTAAGTCATTAACCTGAACTAGGATGGTCCTAAAAAGAGCACGAGGCCCACTATTTTTTTTATAAGAAAGCCTATGGGAAGAATTTTAACTTTGAGAAGGCTGTGCTAAAACTTTTTTTCCTAAAGATTTAAATCATTCTTTTTTATATCTTCATTATTATTTTTTTTTAAAGTATTATATCCTGATTTTTTTTTTTTTAAATTCTATAGGACTTTTAACTTTGAGTGGCTGTAACTTTTTTTTGCTAAAGAGACCGCCACATTTGTTCATTTTTATTCATTATTATTATTTTGCTAATAGTAGCGCAGAGGAGTTTCACCCCCAATTTTTATAAAAATCATAGGATATACTTTAAAACAATAATAATGAAGAATAAAAAACCAAATGTGAAAGAAAGAAAGAAAGCTTTTGGGAGAATTTTTAACTTTGAGAGGCTGTGCTAAAACTTTTTTTCCTAAAGATTTAAATCATTCTTTTTTATACTTCGTTATTATTTTTTTAAAGTAGCCTATATCCTGATTTTTTTTTTTTTTTTAAATTCTATAGGACTTTTTACTTTGTTGGCTTGTAATTTTTTTTTTTATAGAGACCCCCACATTTGTTCATTTTTATTCTTCATTATTATTTTGGCAATAGTAGCGCAGAGGAGTTTCACCCCCGATATTTATAAAAATCATAGGGCATACTTTAAAACAATAATAATGAAGAATAAAAAACTAAATGTCTTGGAACCCCACAAATACCCTTTTAATAAACAGTCTTCTTAAAATAATAAAAGAAAGTTCTGGGAAAGGAAATTAAATAAATTACTTCATTGATAAATTTAACAAGGTAACATCACAAAAACATTGAGCTATAGGCTATAGTACTTATATTGAAGGCGAGAATGTAGTTAACTTGCCAAAGTTAGGGCCTAATTGCAACTTGGCCTATTATAGCTCTATTTAGGTTGGATTCATAAAATTTCATAGTATTCACAAATTGTTTTAATATTTTATTTTTTTTTCGCAAAATAAATGTTGATACACTAGACTAGCACTAAGATTTTAGAAACCCTCAACAAGATAACAAAATAAACCCAAACTTGTACGAATGTGTGGATGGAGGTAATTTCTTAACAATCGCTTCCTTTGATTTCTGTCAATTTACCCACAAGAGATGGAAAACGTTCGTGTATATGACGAACCAAGCCGAACCATGAACGTTCGCCCAAAATTACCCATCCACACATGCGGAGTTCGGCTCTGGTTCGGCG
>JABUQX010021543.1:30000-34570 GCA_015478945.1 Trachelipus rathkii
TGTAGGTACCTGACCTGTATGGATCTTTCCTAACTTATTTCCATCCGCGGACATACACACACACACACACACACACACACACACACACACACACACACACACACACACACACATGCACACTTATACTTATACACACACACACACACGCACACACACACACACACACACACACACACACACACACACACACACACACACACACACCCACTTACACTTATACACACATACACTATGACACTTACACTCACTATAGACACTTACACTTACATTTAGCACTTATACAATATCAAACACACTGACCAGTCCCTTTGGTCTTCCATGGGGTCAATTTTAGCCCACCTAATTTTAGGCACTTCTAAACATTTTTATTAAAAACATTTTCTTTTATATTTTTTTTTTTTTGTTTTATTACTTTTTATTATTTCTATTTTTATTTTTGTTTTAATACTTTTTTATTTTTAATTATTTATTAACATTATGTTTTCTTTTATATTTTTTATTTTGTTTTAATACTTTTTATTTCTATTTTTATTTTTGTTTTAATACTTTTTTATTTTTGTTTTAATACTTTTTTATTTTTAATTTGTAATGTAAGAATAAAAACACACAGAAGTTTCGGTTATATAAACATTTTATTTTAATAAAATTGTAATGAAATTTTATTAAAAACATATACTTTATAGTTTGTGCAAAGCTAAGTAAACAATAGGGAGGTGTTATTACCTAAACAACACCAGGGGATTAGTATACCTTGTTTTACTGCTTTACTGCTTTAACTTTTCTGCTTTACTGTTTTAACCTATGTTTACTGGCTTTAACTTTCTGCTCGTTTTAACTCATGTTTTACTGTTTTTAACTCTGCTTACTGTTTTAACTCTCTGCTTACTATGCTAATCACCTGCGTCTGGCTTGATTATCACTCATATATTTATTTACATTATGTTTTCATATATATTTTTTTTTGTTTTATTACTTTTATTTATTTCTATTTTTATTTTGTTTTTACATTTTTTTATTTTTAATTATTATTAACATTATGTTTTCTTTTATATTTTTATTTGTTTTAATACTTTTTATTTTTAATTTGTAATGTAAGAATAAAAACACAGAGTTTCTTGGTTATATAAACATTTATTTTACTAAAAATAATGAAATTTTATTAAAAACATATACTTTAATGCTTTAGGCAGTAAAACAATAGAGGTGTTATTACCCAACACCTAGGATTAGTATGCCTTTGTTTTACTATTTTTTACTGCTTTAACTTTCTGCTTTACTGCTTTAACTTTCTTTGGTTCCTGGTTTGAACTTTCTGGGTTTTATCAGTTTTCTTTAATCCTTTCTGCTTTCCTGTTTTAACTTTCTGCTTTACTGCTTTAACTCATATATTTATTAACATTTCATACTTTATTTTGTTTTTAATACTTTTATTTATTTTTGTAATTTTGATTTCTGTTGGTCTTTGTTTTTATTGTTTAATTTTTGTTATTTTTATTATACTAATTGAAATTTAATTCATGCCTATTGGTTATTATTATTTAGAATCACACAATACATCATTATCATCACACAGCCATACATTAGAGCACATTACTGATCAACACATGCAATATTTATGATCACATACCACTACAGATGCCTCGGTTATTTTCCATTAATTTACACTTTAACGTGATAAAACATTTTGTCGTTTTGTTCAAACACGCGCTTCATTCAAATATATCGAAAGGTATATCAAATTTCAAATTTGTATTAAACAACAGTTATTCTCTTGAACAGTTAATATATAATCGCTATACTTTGTTTTTCATACCTTATAATTATCGTTTTAAAATAATCTTTACTGTGGAATTTATGCGAAACTTTATTAAAAACATATATTTTACGTAAGCCTTCTAATAAATCGTAAACAAAGTAGCCAGCTTGCGACTGCTATGCTGCTTTTGTTCTTTACCACTACCGCTTTTTGGTTATCGTCTTAAATATAAATAAGTAGAGTCTACAAACAAAGTTCTAACCCCCTACCCACATAATATTTATTTTGCTGCAACGTTCCCGTCCTAGACCAAAAGTTAACAATTACTCAATAGCATTTTAAGGTTACTCACCCCGATGTTAACTGTAATATTCAAAGCTCTTTTAAATATTCGCCTTCTTTGTTATTCACGCTACATCTATGTAATATTGACACCATACGATAGTGCAATCGTTGACGCATTTCACAACAACTAAAGATTCCAAAAAGTTGAAATAATACTTTAGGGTGGAGACTCTTGATGTTATCCTTTTTCGTTCAGTAGCAGATTGTCGATCCGTAATGTCGCATAATCACTGCGCCAGCCCAGCTCTTTTTGTAGTATGGGTCGGTCTCTGACCCTTAACAGGTCGGAAGGTTTTCAAGGACGCAGGCATCCTGCTATTTGATAGAAATGATAGTTCAAATGAGAGAATGGCAATTAATCCTTAGTTAAAGGAAAATGTTTTCATTTACGTCGGGGCATGGTTTTCGTATGTGATTGTCGAGCGATGTCTTCGAACTGGCCGAGGTTTTCAAAACTTTTGAGCAGGCGGTGCTTGAAATGACCAAACTAAAATATCATACTCATCCGCCCCAGGTTCACCTTGCTGACGTAGCTGTGCAGTTTTATTGCGTATTGTCGAATTTTTTGTACGCCTTGTTTGAACCCTTCCTTCACCAGTCAGATAATACCTAAGCTGCTCTCGATGAGGCCTCAGCAGGAGCTCCCACATCGGCACATGCAGCTGCCGCGCCGTGATCTCTGGTGCCGTACAACCGCCGTGCCGCTGCTTGCCGCTAATTTGACTCATGTCTCTTCTCTGGCCAAACAACATAAGTAAATATCTCTGTGTTTTCATAACGCAGAATATTTTTCATCAAAGCAAGCATATGCGAAGTGTTTCTTTAAACACAGTATTTACTGTTGTTTGGCCAGAGAAGAGACATGAGTCAAATTAATGTATTGGCAACTCAGCGGCGTAGACACGGACGCAACAGCGGGCGGGTTGGCTGCCTTAGGGTGGCTCATGCTGAGCCCTGCAGGTTAGCTTATGAACTAGTGAATTAATTATTATCTATTCTAGTGAAATTAATAATTATTCCTCAATGTAAGTATTTATTATAAATACGTGATATACACTTAGTAAAAATAAAACACTTTTAATACAAATCAGATAACTTGTGCACCGCTTAACAGCTAAAATGACTATGATTTTAAAATGAGTTTGGGTCTAAAAGATAATAAAACACACACCTGCTCAAATACAAGCTTAAAGAACAAAGTTAATTTTCAAAAGACGATAAAATAATTTTCGACCAATCACATACGAGGTCATATAGAGATAAGGATTACCCTGACCAATCACAAGTAAGGAAAACATTTCCTTTTTACCTGGATCTTACCGATCCAGCATGTTTCAGTTGGAAATATATTTATAAAATAATAATAACAATGATTCTTGTCTATACGGGAATTACCTGACCTGGTATTAGGATTAAATTAGCCCATCCACAAAAGGTTTATCCTAAATTTAGGCCTAAATTTAGCCTAACGTAAAGGTTGCACCACATTTGCCAGAAAAGGTCATTTGAAATATAGCGATCTGGAATTAGGGCTTAAATCGTCCCGGGTTACAAAAAGGATTATCGATATCAAATTTGACCTAAAGTAGTTATTTCAACACATTTTACAGAGAGAGAGGTCAGTTTGGTATCTGTAAGGAGTGTGGGTTGTTGTGTTTTCTCGTGATGGATTGTCAATGTACATAGATAATAATAATAATAATAAAGTAAAACCCAATTATTAAAAACTTTGAAATATTTTAGTTAACATCGAGTGAATAATATAAAATGTAAGTGAATAATTGTTATTTTTAAATAAAAACTTAGGATGATTTTAATAATAAAATACATGTTATGTTAGTAGAGAAGAACTTATTTTTGTTATTTTATACTTATTACATGGCTAGAGATGATGTATGTAAAGCAGTAAGTGAATAGAACAAAACGTGGTATAGCTTGATGTAGAGGGGTGCTAAGGGCTGGCCTTACTGATTTACTGATTAATTGCTTTAAGGTACGTAAAATAAAATAAAATTTCATAAAATTTAGTAAAAGTTATTTTAAAACTTGATAGTTATAAAATTTATAAACAAAAAAGTATTAACAGTTACACAAATTCTTGGTTCAAAGTGATAATTGATTGATTTATTGGAAGTTTTAAGAAACTTGGAAATAATTTTAGTTATATTTGAATGAATAATATAAATGTATCTGTGTTTGTATTAAAAACATAAAATGTTTTAATAAATTATACGTTATATGTGTATGAGTGTGTGTAAATAAATCTGTGTGTGAGAGTAAGTGTAAATGTAAGTGTCTATGTGGAAAATGTAAGTGTCATAGTGAAAGTGTGTATAAGGTCATAGTGAATGTGTGTATAAGCGTCATAGTGAATGTGTGTGTGTGTGTGTGTGAAGTGGCGCACGAAAACGCGAGCGTTTCACGATAAATGCGAAACGGCCGTCAACCCGATAATGAACGAAGTACACG
>JABUQX010021544.1:0-15000 GCA_015478945.1 Trachelipus rathkii
TTGGATACTTCGTTTCAATTTCAGATTGGGTGTTTAGTTTCCGCATTTATCGTGAAACGGCGCCAGCGTTCGTGCGCCTCTTATAAATAAAGCTTAACAATGGATGGTTTTTTTAACTATTCTCTCAAGATTGTACATGTATTTAAACGCCACATACACACACTAAAAACAAACCTTTTACCTCTGCCACCACATAAAGGTGTAACAAATATTCCGCCTAGTTGGTATTCCATTTCAATTTCACACAGAATATTAATACTCGGCTTACTTTCCAAAAATTTAACATATAATAAAATTAAATTAAAATTAAAATATATATATATATATATATATATATATAGAGATATATATCCATAGGTATATAGCAACATAGATATATATATATGGAAATAATTTAGATATGAAGCTCTCCCGACTTAATTATGTGGCAGGATATCTGATAATTTATCATGTCTTGAATCAAAGCAGGAAAAAGTTGACATCCAGTGCATATATATATATATATATATATATATATATATATATATATATATATATATATATATATATATATATATATATATATATATATATATATATATATATATTATATATATATATATATATATAAATATATATATATATATATATATATATATATATATATATATATATATATATATATATACTTGAATAAAAGAATAAAATAATCTAATTGATAGCAACCTTAAAAATGCATAAAAGACGCTATTTTATATATAAATAAAAAAAATCTTCTTGCTCTCATAACAGCAAAATATTTTATAATTTCCTCCATTTACATTGTGCACCTATGATGAATAATTATTAAAGCTAGTTCTGTTAGCGTTTCCACCCCTGTATAATTGAAAGAGAGTTTGTTATGAGACTTTTCTGAATAGAAAAACATCTATCTGGAGTTCATGATGCGAGTTAAGATAGATGCTAGAATCCGTATCTATCCAAATGTGACTGTATTGATCAAATTTATTAAAAAAAAAAAAATTAATAGATATTGATTGAATCAAGTTTACAAAAATTGGTAAATAACGATCTATGGTTTAAAAATTTACTCTCTAAATGGTTTGAAAATTCATCAAGAAAACGCATTACAATTTCTTTGTTCCTTTCTATTTAACAACGATTGTGACGCGTGACATTCTTGTTTCTTCATTAATTAATTAACACAAAACATTTCTTTTGCAAATACCAAATTGTTAAAAAAAATTTTTTTAACAATGTTTTCGCGAAAATCTTTCTAAGCAAACATATAATTCAATATGATTAAGAGCTTTGCTGTCGTCACAAATGATGGAGACCGCAATATAGTACTTAAGCTGAAATCATAATTAAACTTATAAAAAATTCACAAGTGATAACAGATTTAAAAAGATCTGAGAAATTTGAAGTAGATTCAATATCTTGATACATCTCAAGCTCCTCTAAAACTTCAACAATTTTATTAAAAACTTTTCTAAATTGCTATAATCCATCGTATCTCCCCACCTTGTTTCTCATAATAATAATAATAATAATAATAATAATAATAATAATAATAATAATAATAATAATAAGTATCTCACCTGAAGGGTAATGATATCGGCGGAGTATCGGCGCACTTCGTCCATAATCCCTTTTTTCCGATAGTTCCACTCGAGTGCCCAGGGGGGGCAGTACCCATACATCTGACGGGTGGCGTATTTGTCGCAAAGCACGTTGTAGCACATTACGGTATAAATAAGTGATATATATATATATATATATATATATATATATATATATATATATATATATATATATATATATATATATATATATATATATATATATATATATATATATATATATATATATATATATACTCTCACTATATATATATATATATATATATATATATATATAAGGGTTGCTTGTTTTAAACCAAGTAAAAAAATTTGCTTTTTGTTTTTGCTTTTTTTTTTTTGTTTTTTAAATTTTTTAATCCTGCTCATCAACATTCAAAAAAGACATTAAATATATCCAATATATAATCAATAATGGGAAAATATTAGTAACAACTTTAAAAAAAATTTATGTGACAATAATAAAAAAACTAATAGCTTCGAATTAGTTTTTTCCTTTGAGTTAGAAAATTGCTATCAAGATGCTAAAGTAAATAAACGTTTTTTTTAGGGGAGTAGTTCACAAAGAAGTTATCAACTTTAAACAGTTCATCTTTCCCAAACTTTTTATATATTACAAAATAGCAGTACACGTTTATCATTTATATTTTTACATAACTTCAAATTGATAATTTAAAAAATATCGTGTTAATAGGATAAAAAAGTTTATTTTTGCCTATATATATATATATATATATATATATATATATATATATATATATATATATATATATATATGTATATATATATATATATATATATATATATATATATATATATATATATATATATATATATATATATATATATATATATATATATATAGTATAGGTGGGCGTTATCACGATAACGATATCGGGTTATCTATTATCCGATAAAATCGTTATAGATTTATCCGGTACCGCGATACTTTTTGTAACTAGCGATAACTGATATTTTTATTTTCTGCTTAAAGTTTAGAACAGGGGCAAGCCATGTGCCACCAACAATCGTATCATGCGCGTGTACGTTCGCTCAGCTTCAGCCTCTCACTAGCTGTCGGGTAGGGAGGTGTTAGTTGCTCTTGCGAGCTCCATTTACATTTTATTAGCTTTTGTGAACATAGCTTAGGTGTAATTTTTTAATTAACTCTGTTCTAACCATTATCTTAAATCTTAACAGGTAATATTATTATTATAATTTAATGGTGCAGTGAAGCCAGCAGCAGAATGCTTTACTATTTTGGAGTAGCTATTGAATCAATGATAACATCGCAAAAGAATATGCTGGCATCAAGCCGAAGAGATTAAGCGAAGTCTATTGAGACTTAGCTAACTGAGGATGAACCTCAGTCACCCTGGTTATTCCTTGACAAGTGGGTGAAGTACAAGAAGAGAGTTGGCGACAGTTACATTTTTCAGTGCTTGATCGGCCTCTCGAAGATCACAGAAGTGAAAGTGAACAAGAACACCAAGGCCAACCTGACGAGACACTTCAACAGAGTTCATCGTGACAAGGCAAAACAGACTGACGAAGCTTGCAAGGCCAATGTTGGGACTGGTGGTCGCGGCAGGAGCCTGTCCGGTAAGTCTGACTCAGAAGGCTGATCAACCAGCAAGAAGCCTGGCAGACCCAGCTTTCAACAGTGAGAAGGTGCTCATTGATCTCTTCCTGAGGTACAACACTGCAATGCCGTCCTGCGCCGCAGTGGAGCGATTGTTCTCCCATGGCAAGGATATCTACAGAGCCAAGAGGAATTCATTGTCAGATTAAAACTTAACATGCTCATGTTTATGAAGGGGAACATGCAAATGCTGCAGAACTGAATTGATAACTACTTTATACTATTTTATCTTACTTTATAGTAAGGTAAGATAGTTACGACATGGTAAGTAAAACTACTTTACCTTACTAAGCCTGTACTAAAAGCAAATAGTCTAAAGGAATCATCCATAAAAAAAGGTTAACCAAGATTTTTATTTACAATAAATAAAAATTTGGATTTCTCGATTTATTTTAAAATATCAATAACGTTATCGCAAGTTCGGAATTTAGGATTTATCGGTTATCGCCTTATCGGCGATAAATTTATCGCTAGTTATCGAATATCGGTTATAGATTTATTGGCTATAGTGATAAATTTTTTCGTTATCGTGCCCACCTATGTATATATACGGTACATCATCCAGTGGGTAAAGGCCAAAATATAGCCTGACATGCGCCGATTGCAGCGCTCCAAATTGTGCAAATCAAAGGTAGTTGGAAATGGAGCGTGTGCCAGACTTTACCAGTGGAGTGCATATAAGATTAAATATGGCAGTTAAGTCTTGGGTCAAGGAGTCGGGAAGAGAAAGGATGAGACTGCCTGATTTACAAGTCCTGGAACTCTTCTCAAAGAAGGAGGTACATGACTGGAAAATTCAAAAGAGTAATGTAAATTCACTAAATTGCAATAACAATAGAATAAGGAGAGTTTTGCAACAGTTCGAAGGATAGAAAGATTGAAGAGGGAGTTAAGAGTTGGAGAGTTAAGGAGTCGACAAGCCCTAGACAACACTTTATCAAGGAGGGCAAAATGTGTGGGGAACCACCCCAGATATGTGATCCATACTCTATACAAGGGCGAATACGCCAATATGAAGAGCTAGCATCTGGGGTGGTGAAAAGAAGTTCCAAAGGAGACTTGAAACACAAAATTTCCTAAAAACTAGTTAGAAAGAACACGTGATCTTTCTAAGAAATGCCACAAGAAAAAAAATATCAAGATTATTAAGAACAGAAAGTAAGCTAGAGTTACATATTCAAATAAGATATTATAGTTGTGTGGAAAATTATGTCAAGTAGATAGATAAAGAAGCTGAATTATTGAGGCATTGAAAACACTAATGTTTTCCTTAACACAACTATAAGTTTGAGAAAGATCAGAAGTCTGTTGCTTCAAGGCTACCCCTCCTACCATAATTTTTTGCTGTTGGATGAGTCGTATTTCAAATTGGAAAGAGTAATGATAAGTTGTGGAGTTGTCAGACTAAGAGTAGAGAGGAGAAACAGTAACAGATAGATCATTAATGCAAAATAGAAAAAAAGTGTTATATGATATATATATATATATATATATATATATATATATATATATATATACTGGAATAATATGTGTGTGTGTGTGTGTGTGTGTGTGTGTGTGTGTGTGTGTGTGGATCACCTCAGCTGTGTGTGTGTGTGTGTGTATATGTATAGATATATATATAAATAGATATATATAAATATACTATATATATATATATATATATATATATATATATATATGAGAATAATCTGGACAATTTTCTCATAACATATATATTATTGTCAAACCAAGAAGTTTAAAAAAACGTATTTAAAATCTTTGGATAAAAAAGTTTGTTCCACTTAAGTGACAATGTTATTTAAATAAAAATAATTGTTGAAAATTTATAAAAAAACAAATTAAAAAAAATGATTTAAAAATATATATAAAAAAATAAACTTTTAATATATATATATATATATATATATATATATATATATATATATATATATATATATATATATGAATATATATATATATATATATATATATATATATATATATATATATCTTTCTTTCTTTCTTCACCTTCCTCTTTGCCCCAAGATTGGGGGTAAGGTGCTGTACAAGCAGTAGGAGAACATGACAAACGTCGAAAAGAAAGCCCAGCCTTACCGCCCCCTCTGTACCATTAATTAGCGAGAGCTCGTCACAGACAGAAAATCCACCCTAGAGCATCATGGACCGCGACGGATTCTCATTATGGTAAATCGTCAATGTAAGGGTTCATCCCCTGGCCCCGGGTGGGCCACAACCATACGCCCCCATACAAAACCCGCCATTCTCTCCTATTATGCACCCTTTACTCTCGCCTCTGCAAACTCACATTTCTCTCCGCCAGACATTAGTTTCACCCGGCTCAATCCCTTTCTCTTCGGTCTCCCAGCCGGTCGGTTCCCAACACACTCTCCACTATACATCCGCTTAACCAACCGACTTTCATTCATCCTTTCCACATGACCAAACCATCTCAACATACTTTCATTTATTCTCTCATTTACCTTCTTCGCCACAACTCTAAAACGTTCATTCCTCTCTTTATGATTCTTCTCCATTATCCATCCCCTTCGTCCACCCTCCACCCCATATAAGACCCCTCCACTGCATTCCTGATTCATTACCCAGCCACCTTCACCACCATTCCACAACTTTCCCTACTACCTCACCATCGTCCGTTCCCTTCTCATCCAACATATACCTAAATATTTAAACTCAGACACCCGGTCTAGCTTCTCACCATAACTACTAGGAGTGTCCTCCTCCTAACCATATATACTCTTTATCACGTTTACTTTCAAGCCCCTCCTTTTACACACCCTGCCAAATCTCTCTGCAAATCTCTCAAACTCTCTTCAAGATTCGCCACAGAACCAGTCTCCACTTATAATGGGTGGGGCCACCCCTCCCACTCATCTCCATTCTCCACCATTTCCTGCCATCCCATTCCACCATTCTTCCTATCCATGCCACCACCCTCCTTGTTCCATTCCTTTCCTTAATTTATCCATTCTTCCATTCCTTCCATTCTTCTCTCTCTCTCTCTCTCTCTCTCTCTCTCCTCTCTCTCTCTCTCTCTCTCTCTCTCCTCCTCTCCTCTCTCTCTCTCTTTCTCACTCATATGTATGCATGTGTATGTATATATATTCTTGTGACGTCACATGAAATCGTAAAAAAATGTTTTTTTTTAATGTTTTCAAGAATTTTCGAACCACTATTTTATCTTCAAAATATATTAATTATGTTATTCCCAAAGAACTGGTGAAATATAATTATAAAAAAATTAAAAGATGAAATTTTATTTTACATGTGAAATTGTGACAATCCCTCTGTCCTCCTCAGAATAGAATCATGAACACAGAAACATGGAGTTTGTTTACTCCTCTCTCTCTCATATATATACTCTCCTCTCCTCCTCTCTCTCTTTCTCTCTCTCCTCACCCTCTCCTCTGCATATCTCTCCTCCTCTCTCTGCCACTACTCTCTCACTCAAAACCTCAGCACTCAAAAAATCATTCAGCAGGCAGCATGGGAACCGAGGAATCCTGTGCTGTAAGAAATGCCAAACAGGCACTCTTGAGATGGAGAATCATTTCAGAGTGGTGCAGCAAATGAACTCAAAGACGATTCTTCGTTGGGAAGGAAAACCCCGCCAAATCTAGAAACTTCCATTCCACCCTCCCTTCCTTCCATTCCATTCCTTCCATTTCCATTCCATCCCTCCACCTCCATTCTTCCACCAGTCAGTCCTAGTCATTCGACACTCTTTCAGACCAAAACCTGCTTCCTTCATCATTCCTAATTTCTCCGTTCCACTCCACATACCGCCACTCGAGATACCTATTACCACTCCTTCCAACCATGGAACTATACCCTCTGGCTTCATGCCTGGCAGTCCAATCCACCAGCTCCACTCCGTTCTTGATCGGCCTCACCGATCATTTCATCACTGCAGTTCCATTCTTCGGCACCATCTGCCATTACCTCCTCCGCCTCAACCTCCATCCACAAATCACCTATTCCTTCTTGCATCGACCCAATTCCTTCTTCCGTTCCATTCCTTCCATTCCATTCCATTCCATTCCATTCCATTCCATTCCATTCCATTCCTCCTTCCATTCCTTCCTTCAGTCCTTATTCCTTCTTCCTTCTTCACTCAAGATATCCATTCCTCCGTTCCATTCATTCATCCACCATTCCATTCCTCTCCTCTCTCTCACTTCTCCTCTCCCCTCCTCCTCTTTTCCTCTCTCTCTCTCTCTCTCTCTCTCTCTCTCTGCTGCTCTCTCTTTCTCTCTCTCTCTCCTCTCTCTCTCTCTCTCTCTCTCTCTCTCTCTCTCTCCTCTCCTCACTCACTATATTCCTCATCTTCAACTCTCATTTCAGGTTTTAGCCTGGTTCTGATGGCCTCGGGTGTGTTGCCAGGAACAGCTGGGACGGGACCCAGCTCAATGCACCCTCAGCCGCGCCGGAACCTCAGCTCACCAGTGAAAGGATTTTGCCACAATGGATTCTCTCACTTCAATGTGGGGATCTCAGGAAGGTTGTTCTTGAAGTATCAGGTACTGCTGCTGGGAGCCATCATATCAATAGGCCATGTGCCACTAGAAATATCCTCCCATGAGACATAGAGTTGGGACAGGCCATTCTTTCGCCTGAGTTCCACTAAAGCGTGGGCATTTGTGAATTTCAGTCAGGCAGGCCAGTTCATCATTTGTAATCTAATCGTTTTTCTTGGTGATGGTTTTCAATCATTTGCACTATCTTTTAATTGAGAAATGTTGTGTGTTTCTTCATCACTGGACTGTAGAAATTCTTCAGAGTAGATATATCGGCCATGTCAGGAGTTGTTCGGATTGGTGCTATTGGTCAGGGCTGATTCCATTGTGCTATTGGGGTTGTCAAATTAAACCATTCATCTCGTTATTATCCATTTTAATCCCATCGCTCATTTGAACAAAATTCAGTCATCAATTATTCTATCAAATTTCTATAATGTGATGTCATATTCACATTAGTAAGAATGTTCACTTTGGAATACGAACTGGCGTACAAAGCATGAGGTTCTTTGAGCAATATCATTCTTTCAATCATATGAAGTGTACTATTACAGCGAGTTGCAATGTCTTTGATTAATATTAAGATATGGAATATCAAGACATTTGAATTGCCTTCAACTCATTTTTCTTTTCAGATTCAACTTAAGTATTTTTTAGTATAATTTTTTTTTATCAAATCTCTATAATAAACATCCGCGCAACATCCGCAGAACAAAGCGCGATCTTTAATAATGTGCGGATGATCCGCGGATGCAGATGTTACCTGCATCACTAATATATATATATATATATACCGTATATATATATATATATATATATATATATATATATATATATATATATATATATATATATATATATATATATATATATATATATATATATATATATATATATATATATATATATATATATATATATATATATATACCATATATATATATATATATATAGATATATATACCGTATATACCATATATATATATATATATATATATATATATATATATATATATATATATATATATATATATATATATATATATATATATATATATATATATACATTATTACAAAGCCCAATACTTATCATCTAATGCACCTAAAAAGACTAACTGATTGATACGCTTGTACTCCTTCTATTCATTTTATTTGAGTTAACATTATTTTATTATTATTATTATTATTTATAATAAACTAAACAACTGTTTCTTATTATAATTACTAAATTAAAATACTGGTTTATAAATACTTTAATAATAATAGTAGTAATAAAAATAAAATGTTTTATTCAGTAAAAAATACATTTACATTTTTCTTTTTTTTTTTCTTTTTACAAATTTCATTTCTCATTAAAACTGAAATAATTATTATTATTATTATTATTATAATAATAATAATAATAATAATAATAATAATAATAATAATAATAATAATAATAATAATAATAATAATAATAATAATAATAATAATAATAATAACAGAAAGGAAAAGGGTGTGGACTTCTCAGCCGATATCAAACAGTAAATCCCGAATAGTTTCCTGGTTTGATCTGGACGAGATTGGGGGGGGGGGAGTCGACGTTTCTCTACCAATTAGGGTTGGCCGAGCACCGGAATTATGCGCACCGCACCGCACCTGATGCGTCCGCCAACCCTACTACCAATAACACTTACACAAAAAATGTTACAAAACATTTTTTAATGTTATAGCTTCAAAAGTTCTAGCCTAATCCCAATCTCTGCGTTTTTAATTTTATTATTATTATTATTATTATTATTATTATTATTATTATTATTATTATTATTATTATTATTATTATTAATTATTAATATTAATTAGAATTTAATTCCATTTAAGTATTGCTCTGGGGAATATTTTTCCGTTGAAGGAAATGCTTTTAGAAGGTTGGAAGAGGTAGTAAAATTATTATTACTAACATTATAATAATTATTATTATTAATTAATTTTTATTTAATAACGGGGTTTGTAAATTGGTTTCCTCGTCCTAAAAGAACTTAAATTGCTGGTGAAAATAATTTTTAACTGATAAAAATTAAAAGGATTGAATATATATATATATATTTTTTTTTACGTAGTCTAAATCTCAGTTTACATTTATATATATTAAAAATCCTTCAAAACATGACCTTAATGATAACCGGTTACCTCCCCACTACTACACCCATCAATCACATGCGAACAGAATCAAAATTTCTTCCACTTAAAGGTCCACCTGGACATGATTGGCTGTCAACAATACAGCAGATCCCTTTTCATAGACTACACACTACATCACACATTTCAAAAAGAAAAAAACCACCAACATACTAAAATATACACAATACCTTCTTCCTCCGCCCCTTCAAACACATCCATACGCAAATAACCCAATAGAACAATCGCCACATGTTCAATCAACATCATACTCCTAAAACGTCCACAAGATATATCTCCCTCAGTCAGTACAAACCTTGAAATCAAAACTTCGCGTAATGTTGTCCCGAATTCGTTCTATTCACCCTCTCTTTCCTTTAAGAATATAATAAAATAAAAAAAAATACACGCCAAACCCTCGTAACTGCCAAAGATGCCTCTTCCCAAACCTGGAAGATTCAAGACGCCTACTTCTTGACTGCCCGACTTTAACCACCACATCCACTCCATCGATTCTCTGACGAACCTCTGAGAATGGCCCACTAAGGGAGTAAAATACCTCGTGGATGCCCTCCTCTCGTAAGAGGTGCGGAAGGCAACAGAGTGAGTATATATAATATATATATATATATATATATATATATATAATATATATATATATATAATATATATATATATATATATATACTTATATATATATATAATAATATAATATTAATATATATATATATATATATATAATATATATATAATATTAATTAATTAAAAAATAATAAAATAATTATAATATATATATAATATATATATATTAGAGTGCTGGAGCGGAGGTGAATCGGCGGGGAAGGAAACTCAGAAACATAAAGCCGAACATCGGTGAGTGGTCTTCCTCCCACAGACGAAAACGCTTACATGAGGTGATACTTGCACGCCTCCGTATTGGCCACACTAATATCACTCACAGTCATTATATGTCACGAGACCCTCCTCCCATTTGCAAATTTTGCAGTCGCCACACCCCGCAATCTGTTCATCGTATCTTCATTGATTGTTCCCCATCTGGACCCTATCGCTGTCGTTATTTCCTACTTACGGTCCATAACACCTTCTAAAAAGATTAATCCCATATCTTATCTGAATCTTCCCCACTTTAGCAGTAACACTATTTTCTCTGTATCTTCAGAAGTGAATATTCTTTAATAAATTTATTTTGGTATGTAATCTTAAGACTATTAATAATGCAAGGAATAAATTTTATTTAGTTTTTATTTATTTTTGACTGACTGAATATTCATTTCACAATCAAATCTTTCTTTGACATTTAAAACATATATATGACAGGGCCTCCCATGGTGCTGATTTTCAGCCCAGTGTGTGGCCGCTTCATTGTGAGCCATGGTGGGTCCTTTGAACTAACTGAAAAAAAAAAAAATATATATATAATATATATATACTATATATTATTATATATATTATATATATATATATATAATATATATATATATATATATATATATAAAAAAAATATAAAATATATATATATATATATATAGTAACTGCAAGGGACAGGTAATTCGGTCTAAAAAATTTTTGATCCGGCCAGCCAAAGGAATAATCTTGTGCATTACCCCAACTTTCAAATTACCTGTTAAAAAGTTTATATAATAGCATAACTTTAATTTAAAACTTATATATTCAATGATTTTAAAGGAAATCTACCAAGTATCTTTAAAAGATATGCTTTTATATTTGCACCATATTTTTGTGAATCTTAAACTTTTGATAATTTTAATAAATTTAAGTCATTAATATTCAACTCTCCAATAATTTAAACAGGTATAAATTACTGAAACTAACAAAGAGTTATGATAGCGAATCCTTTGTATTATTAATTAAACAGCAAAAATTGCAATTTTTATAAATCTATTTGTTAAACTGAAAACATAAAAAAAAAAATTGCCTAAATTTAAAATTTGTTTTTAAGCTTTTACTGTTCATCCGATTTGTGTAAAATTTTTGGTGTCCATATAATTGGGAGAGCTACTAAACTTCAATAATTGTATTAGGCTTACATTTTCTTTAAACAGTAGTACACAAAAGTAAGAAAATTCTTCTTAAACATTTTTATGGTAGAGGATTGAAATTCTTCTTAGATTTTTTTAAACATTTTTATGGTAGAGGATCGAAATTTTTTTATCATTAAAATTTACTTTAAAATATTTTATATTCATTCGAGATTTTTAAATGAAATTATCAGAATTAATATAATTTAACTAGTTACACAACTTTTATTTAGGCATTTTTCAATATTCTCAATTATTTTATCTCCGGCCACAACATGTTCAGTTTGAAAAAGCCAATAATACAATGATGTTCCCAAAGATCAAAATGTTGGCTAAATAGAAAAATGATCCAACTATAAATGGAACTTGTCCAGTTCAATCTACTCCGAAAACTTCATAAAAATTGGACGAATAGTGAAAAATAATTAGACTTGTCACCCCACTTCCAGATAATGTTAAAAAAAAAAAAAATCTACACACTTTTTCATTTTTGAAAATGGCTTTTATCTATTATACATCTAAATGTTTTAGCTCCCCCCCCCCCGAGATAGAGCCACTCAAAATTGTCAGTTCATATTGGGGCCAAATGATAAGCTGTTTGATATACCGAAAACTGCTCTGAATTGAAGTTTTCGAACTTGATCGATAATTTCTACTAATAAAAGATTCATAAAATTTTCTTGAATTGCATAAACAGGCAAACAAATTTCAAGTTTATTTTTGTTCTCGTATGCTCCGACACTTGTATTTTCTGTATTTTATTGCACTGAAACCAAAAATCATTTAATTTTTTATCATGGAAAGTATTCTTTCTTGTCACATGAAAATATTTAGTTTTCAAAAAAAAAAAAAAAAAAAAAAATTTCCTCATGAACAGTTGCAAAAGGGTTAGATATACAAACAGTTTTTCTAAATAAATAATATTTATCTCACCAAGTTATATATACATGCCCTAAAAGTTCCATATTAGGACAAATAATAAAATATATTACGGGTTTTTCATTTTTATGCCAATAACAAAAAAAATGAAAAATCGCTATGTTCTTATTATTATTTGCCCTATTAATATGAAATTTTCAAAGCAATGTTTATAATTGGGTGGTATGCACATTTTGTTTTGTATTTAGATCATCCGTTTGTATACACAACAGATTTCCTGCTTTGTATGTTTTTTTTTTTTTTTTTTGGGGGGGGGGTCAATTTGTATAATGTTCTAATTCAGTAGTGGCAAATTTGGGTGTGGTAGATAAAAACTAATGTGATTTTTAGATTCAGCGCAACAAAATACATGAGATACAAGTGTCGGAGCATAGAGAACAAAAATAAACTTGAAATTTGTTTGCCTGTTTATGCAATTAAGAAAATTTTATGAATCTTTTATTAGTAGAAATTATCGATCAAGTTCGAAAACTTCAATTCAGAGCAGTTTTCGGTATATCAAACAGCTTATCATTTGGCCCCAATATGAACTGACAATTTTGAGTGGCTCATAACCTCCGAGAAGAGTGTTTAATGACAAACACGATTTGCAAGAAAGATCGTGAGAAGAAAAATTTCAAGGACGCAGAAAAGTTTGGGTCGAGGGTTTTTGAAGATGTTGCGTGGAAAATTGATTGGAGTAGATATTTATTTGAAGGAGTTGAGTTTCTGAAGACTTGAGCTGTTTTGATATACGAAAAATGTGCAGTGAAGTTTTCGAACTTGATCGATAATTTCTACTAATAAAAGATTCATAAAAATTTTATGAATTGCATAAACAGGCAAACAAATTTCAAGTTTATTTTTGTTCTCTATGCTCCGACACTTGTATCTCATTGTATTTTTTTTGCGCTGAATCTAAAAAATTACATTAGTTTTTATCTACCACACCCAAATTTTTTAAAAGATTTCAGACATAATGGTCCAAAATTGACCCCCCCCAAAAAAAAAAAAAAACCATCTATGACTAGCAGGAAATGTTGTGTATACAAACGGATGATCTAAATACAAAACAAAAAGTGTATACCACCCAATTAAACATTGCTTTGAAAATTTCATATTAATAGGGCAAATAATAATAAGGATATCGCGATTTTTCATTTCATTTTTGTTATTGGCATAAAAATGAAAAACTCGTAACATCTTTTATTATTTGTCCTAATATGGAACTTTTAGGGCATGTATATATAACTTGGTGAGATAAATATTATTTATTTAGAAAAACTGTTTGTATATCTAACCCTTTTGCAACTGTTCATGAGGAAATTTTTTTTTTTTTTTTTTTTTGAAAACTTTAAATATATTCATGTGAAAAGAGAGAATACTTTCCATGATAAAAAATTAAATGATTTTTGGTTTCAGTGCAATAAAATCCATAAGCAAATCTCAAAAAAGAAAAAATTTGTTAAAGTTTTTGATAAATAGTGGAAATCTCGTTGAAAAAAAAAGTTCTAGTTTGAAATTGAACCCGTCCTTTAAGATAATTTTTTTAATTCAGTTTTCACTGATATTTGCTCATCATAATATAATGGATACTTATACACAGCAAATTACACCAAGAAAGAAATTCCCTTACATAATTATATAAAACTTATTCCTGCAAGCAAGTTTATGAAGAATATAATGATGCATAAATTTCAGTATCTTCATATGCATTAAAAACATTTGCAAGATTTGTAAAAAATAACATTTAAGTAAAAATAACAAAAATCTCAATTTTCGTCAATTATATATGTATGTGTATATAACTATTTCTTACAGTTATTTATATACAAAGTTAAAACTAACTAAATACTCAGATTAATTTCTTAATGATAAGGGTGGAGGCAGGTTATTGAAAATGATATCCGGCAGGTGTTCTTTGAAAAAGCTGAATATCCGGCCAGAACCGGATTCTGTTACATCATATATATATATATATATATATATATATATATATATATATATATATATATATTATATATATATATATATATATACATAATTTATATATACTATATTATATA
>JABUQX010021544.1:17500-43478 GCA_015478945.1 Trachelipus rathkii
TGAAGAATTAGAGGTAGGGTGGCAGGGGATGGTGTTTAAAGAATGAATGGAGAATGGAAGAGAGTGAGGGTGCCCTACCTATATTATAATGCGAATGATTTGGTTTTTGTGTGGCAAATTTGAAAGAGTTTAAGAAGATTGAAATAGAGATTTGCCATGGTGTGTAAAAGGAAGGGGTTTGAAAGTAAACGTAGATAATAGTAAAGTTATGGTTGTGTAGTGAGGACAGTTCTCGGTGTGGTATGTTAGATGGTGAGCAGCTGACCAAGTGGTCTGCAACTTACACATATAGTATAAATTTGGATGAAAAGGGAACAGATGATGCAGACTGGTAGTAGAAAAGTTGTGAAATGCAGGAAGGTGGCTGGACCAAATTCCAAATCTTTGTGGAATGTAAAGGGAACTTAAGTCTTGAGTAACGCTAGGGTCTTACAATAGAGGGTATGTTGTTTCCTGTGTTAAAGTAAGTAATGACTAAGAGACTATTGGTCTGGAATAAGAGGCAATGATCTAAAAGTACAATGTGTTCAGATGTACAATCTAGGCGACGTGTGTGAGAAGAATGATAAAATGAACAATGAACATATTAGAGAGTTTGTGTGTGTGAAGAAAGGGGTAAATGAAGAGAATAAATGAAATTACATTGAGATGGATTGGTCATGTGGAAAAAGGATGGAGAAATAGTCGGTTGGTTAAGCGATGTATGGTGGTGAGTGTCTGGAATGGACCGGCTGGGCAGACCGGGAAAAGAGGATCTGAGTCAGTAAAAGGAATGCTGAGGAGAGATAAATGTGAGTTTGGAGAGGCGAGAGGAATAGTTGCATAATAATAATGGAAATTTAAGGTTTTTTTGAGGGGGTAAAAATGTGGCCCCGCATAAGCCTGATGAGGAAGAAGTTATTGCAATGTGGTAATAGGTGGAGTGGTACATGGGTTGGATTAAAGAGTGGTTGTTGGATAGAAAACAGTGTGTACAACTAAATGACAATGTCATCAATGGGAAAAATAGTGAAGAGTGGGTGTCGCCATAGGTTCAGCTGCTGGGGTAACTTTTGTTCATCATATACCTATTATAAAGATTTAGCCCAGGATTAAATTAGGTTTCTAAGTTGAAGATGATACCAAAAGTGGCTACCTCAGTAGGAATAGTGAAGGATGTATTAAATTCAAAAATGATCTTGATAAATTTTTTGGGTAGGCAGATAAGTGGCAAATGAATAATGAATTAAGTTTCTTTACTAGGTTCCTCAAATAAAAGCTTTAACTACGATGTGAATGGGAATTTGCTCGAGTTTGTGGACCAAGAAAAAGATTTAGCGTGTGAATTATAACAGTAATTTTGAAAGTAGCTAATGCAGTGTTTTGGCGAGCAAAAGAAATAAAGCTAATAAATGGTGTGAAGACGTGCTTGAATGTTGTGCTCTCAGTGAAATAATTGTATCCTTTTATTATTGTGTTTATGTTTATTGTTTAATTGAAAGTGTGTATGTTTTTCAAAAAACTTTTTTTTTTATTTAGTGTTAGAATTTTTATTAAATCTTAACTACTTTGATCCAATTTTACCGTTTGTAAAGTTCTACGTACCGAGGTTTTTAAAGATAAAGTCCTAGTTTTACACTTTTTTCTTTTCCTTCTTTTTTATTTTTTTAAGTGACTGTACCCCGTAGGTTTTATTTTAAAGTTAATACTGTTTAATGAATTTCGTCTTCACAGTGTTTTAAAATGTTGATTTTATTATTTTGGCACTTTAACTTTAAATTTAGGTTTTTAATGTTAAAATCAATTTTATTTACTTTTTTTTTTATTCGCAAATTTGTTAGGGTGCAAGTGAGCGTTAGTGTTTTTAACTTTAAGGTTTTTTTGTTTAACAATATTTACTGTAAATACGATTTTAGCTTTTAGCATTTACGGTTTTAATTAGTTTTGACGTGCGTGAATAATTTTACTACTGAATTTCACTTTGTCTGTTTTTTTTTTTTTTTTTTTTTTTTTGTCTGTTTGTTTTGTGGTTTTTGTATGTGCATGCAAGATGGCAGATTTGCACCGGCGCGGGCTTACTATCGATTTTGCTAACATCCGTGCTTGCATCTAACTGCTGCAAATCCGTGGAATACACCCTCTCTAACTCTAAATCCTAACCTTTGCCTCCCTGTCTGAGACCCAGATGGCTAGGAATTCATGCTCTAACTAGTCTTAATTATGCCAACTATAATTATTTCATAATTTCCGTCTAAAGGGTGGAGTATGTGCTATGTTAACATAAACACTTCCGTAACACGTCTCGAAGAAATCTCGAATCTCCTAACTTCGATGTCTGTTGCTTAAAATCTTTCTTCCCTCTACTACAATAATCTTGTGCTTCTGCTACTGTTCTCCTAACAGAACAGATTTTCACGCTTTTTTGAATAACTTACTACTTCTCACGAGACTGTTACATCTTCTCATCCAAATACTGAGGTCCTCTATTTAGGGGATTTTCAATGTACACACACTGAATGGTTGGGTTCCTCTCATAATGATTTAGGTGGGAGGAGTCCGAAATCAATTTAAGCATTCTCAACGATCTCGAGCAACTAATTAAAGAACCCACACACATTCCGGAATCGTCCCAACCAAATTCTTGAACACCTTGAGCTATGTTTCACCCTAGTCTTCTCTCTAAAATACACACCTCGGCTCTATTGGTAAATCTGACCACAACCTTTAAATTATCTCTTAATTTTAATACTTTCTCTCCACAGCTCCATCCTCCTACGCGTTTTTTTTCTGGCACTTTGATCGGGCCGTTGGGGGGGCCGTTGCTTGCTTCTACGCTAACTATAATTGGAGTGACTGCTTTGTCTCTGGTGACGGTTCGACTTCTGCGAATAAGGTGGGAGCTGTAATCGTTGTTGGGTGAGCAGGTTTTCCTTCTTCGACTAAATTCTTTTTTTCCTCATAAATCCATGGTTCGATCGTCGCTTTGTTCTCCTGGCCATCCAGGCTAGGACAGTGCGTATCGGCGAGTGAAAAATTCTCGTCTTCCTATCACTCTTGCTAATTTTCATTCTGCTGAGAAATCCGTTGCAGGGATACTTCGACGAGCAAAGCGGCTTTCATCAAACGAAAGTGCGCTAAACCCTCCTGGTTCTCCTACTGACAATCTTTCTGGCCTCTTGCAAAAAAACATCTCTAACACTTCTGTAAATCTGTCTTTCCTCCCTTTATTCGCTCTGATGGTAATGTTGCTAATTCTCCAACTGAAAAGGCCCAATCTCTTCGCCTCCTATTTTCCCTCTAACTAAACCCTCGGACGACTGGCATTCCTCATCCTCTTACTTCTCCTCTCAGGTGTCCTAATGTCTTTGCAGGCCAATTCGATCGGGTGCATGGGCTTCCTGAAATTCTACGAACGTTAGGAAGGCGGGTGGCCCGATTGGCAATTCCTCCCCGAGTTTTGAGGGAGTGTGCTTCCGTGCTATCCCCGCCCCTCCGTTCAGACTATATTCCTCTAATGTCTCAATGACTAGCACTTTCCCTCAGTGTTGGAAGCACGCCATGTCCAACCTATTCCGAAACAAGGAAGCCGCTCTGATCTTCAACTATCGCCCTATAGCTCTTACTTGTATTCTATCTAAGATCTTTGAAACTCTTCTCAACTCTCATTTCTTAGATCATCTGAATCTCATTCACTTCTTTTCCGAATCGCCAGTAACGGCTTTTCGCGCTCGAGTCTACTGGCGAATATACTTTACCTATCTTACTGATCTTATGGTTTTCCGACCCTTTAGGAACTACGGGGAGACTTGCGTGTGGCGCTTGACATTCCCAAAGCATTTGACCGAGTATGGCACGCGTCACTGCTCTCCAAGCTCCCTCCTTGGGTTTCCTCCTTCTTCTCTTTTCTTACTTATGTCTAGCTTTCTTTGAAATGGACAATATCTATTCTGTTGTTGTCATGATTGTTCGACTTCTTCTTCTTTTCTGTTCCAATGAGTGGTGGTTCCACTGGCGGTTTCCTGTCTTATTCATCTCTTACTAAATTCGCTACTGGATTCATACAGATATAATGATGCTCCACGACTAGCGAACGCGTATACCTAGGTTCACAATGCTATATTAGGCAACGATTCTTTAGACGGTGCGGACCTTTGTTATTCGATTACAACATGTCAATTTCTGTCTCCTATCGTGTATTAATTTCTAGAGAGAGCTTTCCATCGTCTCAAGTGAGTAATCTCGAGAATTCTAATTCTCGCTGATCAGGCACACGAACTCTGTCCCCACCGGCGTGGGGAATATGCTCTCTCGAAGACCTTGTCGAGAGACTGTGTCAAGTATTCATATTGTAATCGAGAGAAATACTTAAGACGATGCAGGTAACAAATCAATCACTACTCTAAAGAAACCTTAACTCATAATTTTCCTATCTCTTTCGACGGTTCTCTCGTCTCTCGATAGCGACCATAATATAAAAGCAATCCACTTGAGACATTAAGCGAGTAAACTAGAGAATAAGAAATCATGGAATGATCACGCGTGCGACTCACTCAAGAAGGCGTAGTCTGAACGATGTGATGTTGAATAGAGTTAGAAGTTGGCGGTGAGAGAGCGATGTAGGCCATCAGAGGAAGACATGGGATGTATCTGTTGTAGAATACTGCGAAGCGTTTATTTCATCTTGCACAGCTACTGCCAGTAATCACAAGGCCTCAATCCGCGCTTGAACTATGCGAGTACTGTTACTCAGGTATTGGAAGGAGGCGATAAAGGCTTCACTCCGCTTTTGGATAAAGGTCGAGTCCTCAAAGGAAAAAAGACGAGGTAACAATGTCTGTTCTCTCATCTAAGTACACTTAGAGAGCCCTAATATCGTAAGTCGCGCCCCAGTCAAGATCGTTGATGACTTAGTCTCGTATATTGTATTCTACAGATTTGACAAAGAAGAGCTAGCGGTCAGTTACGACTTAGAAGAGGATAGCAGCTATATATGCCACTCAAGGCAGGTAAGCCCCCACCTTTAAAGGACGGCGCGCAGTAGCTACTAAGGGGTAGCACTGTGTGCGCACACATGAGTAATTGGCGGTGTCTAGATCGAGCCACATCCAGACTACCGTGCTCAATATCGCTTTAACGGTGCTCATGCTCTTCATATGTTCGCCAACCATCGCAAGTCTGTTCTTGTGCGAATTCTCTTCCCATCTTCGTGTTGTCACTTGACTCATACCTAATGGTAGAGTCTCGCCAATACAACCATAAATCAGATAGAGCATCCCACGCGTCAATAGTAGGCTTCAATCTGCGTCTCGTGTGTCTGTTGAAGATATTTTGTTGTTTTCTAGAGCGAACCCCGCGTGAGTAGGAGAATTAGCGCGTGACCGTGTGATATCCGATAGAAAAGAAAAAAAAAATAACCAAAATATAGCTAGGCCCTGAATTTACAAAAGCGTAAATGAGAAGTTGATATTACAAGGAAATTAAGCGATAATAAGAAAGAACTCGTTAGTAATAACTTATGTATAATGACAGAGTGAAGAGGCTATAGGGCGATACCATAATGAAGGATAGCAGTAGCGTGCTGTGCACAATGTTTGGATTCTTTATGTTGAGAGTAGATATGCTAGTAGTTGAGCAGCATATGCTAGCAGTATGCATCAAAGCTGATTTCGGATTTAAGGGATAACGTAGCGAGTGAAGGAAAGCTGAGGAGAGAGTTAAAGTGATAGTATGTGAGTTTTCAACTGAGTTATGAGAATATAGTTGCAAGAAAGCGAAGTGTTCTCAGACGGTGGATCATATCAAGTCTAACAAAATAGCTGGTAGCATCTAGCTACTAGCAGCAACCTACCCGCTCAGGAGAAACTCGGAGACGAAATAAATTGCCTATCTACATAGTAGAGTCACGGGAGCGGGACGACTACCGGGTTGCACTAGTAACGTAACATAATCTAGAGTAAGAAAGCATGCATTCTTGATGATAGGCAATCGACTTCATCCGTACAGCATCAGGTGTTATTCTTGGAATTAGTTAGCTACAGGCCTAGCATAGTTTCTAAAATTCTCGAGTGCAACATAAATGGGAATTACTGTTGAATGACAGTATGTGCAATAGATGTTACATATTACATAGATAGTGTATTATTGTACCTTGTTTAGAGAGGGTGTGTGAGTGAGTCACCAGGGTATGTTATGTTAAGGGTTATAGCATGCAGTGTATACTAATATAGAAGTGTAATAAGAAGCTTGTAGTGTGGTGTGTGAGTTTACCATTAAATGTTTTTTTCTGTTATGTTTGTTTATGACTTTGTTATACACGATGTATAGTGATTGAATTGAAATAGAGGCACATAGCATGTTAATTTGTGGAATTTGAGACATAAGCGACGATATAAGATGTTATAGAGTTGATAGATGTGAGATACAGATTTATATATGCAGCGAGATTATATATGTAGTGTACAAGCGTCCCACGTAGGAATAGCTTGTTGGTATGTGATGCACGAAGCATGGTCTAAGATATAGGATGTATATTGTCGCTAGTCTGTATGAGGATATTTCCAAGGAGCAGTCTTGAATATAGGCCCGATGTTTCTTCTATGCACTTGTGTCGTGTTTGTGATATGTATAAATGTCTCTCTGAATCTTTTGTGTGCTACACAGTATGCAAAGTAGTATTGAAGGCGGCTCGCTTGCGAATCCACGTTCGTCGAATGCTACGTGCACTAATGAAGGAATTGGGTAGTCATAGATCGTGACGTAATACCTAAAGGTAGTCATAAACGTAGAAAGTGTATATAATGTCGGGATGGTAAGGCGAGCTTCCACACGTGTGCATTCCAGCCAAGCTTGATCTGCATAGTTCCTTCTAGCTCACGTGATATGCCAGTAAGAACAGAGCATCGACCTTCCCGGTGCATCTTGGCACCTCCTGTAATCCACCACGCTATGCGTGTGGGAGGGAAGGTGGTAGATTGATAGACGTGAGATATGAAATGAAAGAAAACAAAGTACTAAATATTTACTACACGCAGAAGAATGAATATAAAACTATATTCTTATGCATACAATCAGGTCAATCTGTGATTTTATTAGCACAATGCAGTCATGACATACATCGCGTTGTAAGACATGTGAGAGGACGTCACTATCAAAGTGCCAGACAAAGCGCAGTCCTTCCAATTAGGGTATGCGGAGACATGTAATGAGCAAGTGCGCCGACACACTGACTGCGAGAAAAGCCGGCCTATTTCATAATGAGTGCGCTGCATGGGCATTTGCCCAGCGTACATATATATATTATTATATATATTATACTATAAAATAATATATATATATAATATATATATTATATAATATATATAAATATATATATAAAAGATATAAATATATATAAAATAACATATTATATAAAAATATATATATATATCATATATATATATAATATATAAATTAACCTAATTTAGTTGTTAGGTTAGGTTAGTTTGGTTTAGGTTAAGAATAAGTTATAAGAATTTGAATTACAGTAAGGATAGGATATGTTAGGTTAGGTTAACATCACTGGGAGCATGTAACGCAAATGCTCCCAAGTTTCTTATATATAAAGGTATAAAAAAGCTCAAATTCTATTCAAATTCAAATTCTCAACAATTCTCAAGTCTATGCCAACTACCTCAAGCAAAGTTTAAATCAAGGAACTTATAAAACCTTTCCTTTGGGAAAAGAAGATACCCCATTATTGTGGAGAAAATTCTCAATCGATGGCTTTGTTCGCCCTTCTAAGTTCCATAGATTCATGGGCTTTAACCACTCTTGGATTATTCTACACATAATAAACCGATCTGGATTAACAAAAACTAGACAAAAGACGAAACACAATACAACCATAAACTTTTACGAAAATCGTGAAAAAAAAAACAAACATTTTGAAATGTTCAATGCACTATTCTAGGAAGGAAGTGTGTCGAAGATGTAAACCTAACTGAATGCTTGAATGAAGCATTTCGGGATATCTGTGACTTGGTGGAAGAAACGGTCGTCAAAATTTAATCGTTATTTACATCTGAAACCAAACACCAAAAAGTGGTCAATATTCAATAACATAATTCAATTTTGATTTACGAAATCTAGGCATTGGTGACGCCTCCAAATCAATGGCTCTATGCATCAATATATATAACTCGAGGCAATGTTATTATATATCGTAAATAAATAAAATAATATATATATATTGATTGAATATAATAATTATAGTATATAAAATAATATAATATATACTATAATATACTATACATATATAAATAAAATAATTATAAACTAATAACGTAATAAAATCTAATATAATATAATATATAAATAACTTCTTCACTATAATATTAAATATATATATAAATAATAATCAAGTAATAAAATATAATATATAAAAATAATAAATATACTTTATCATAGATAATAACGCGTAGGTAGCTAGTGTAAATGGAGCTGTTGGAGATGAACGTTATTTAATAATACTAGATGAGATATAGAGTTATGTAGTGTCATGATTTATTCCTTAATAGGATGACGAAATAGTGATGTATGAATATATATATAAAGAGAGTAAGGAGCTCTCAATATGATTGGTAGAAATAACATAAGTGATAACAAAGTGTTATTTAAATCGATATTAGGTAACTGGAGTGGACGATATCACAGGTTAGAATGTGTGATGGTGATTCTCTAAATTAGTATTAGCTTACAATAGACAGTTCAGTTGTAGCGATATATGCATAAATTGAATTTCACGGCCTCCTCCCCACCTAAATCAAATTAGATAGAGGTGAACCCAACATTCTATGATGTTATTAGTTACATATTGAAAATCCCGCTAAATTAGAAGGACCTCTATATAGTATTTAGGATGAGAAAGATGTATAACATTATCTCAGTGAGAAGTATGTCGTAGTATTACAAAAAGGTACGTGAATAATATATCTGTATCACTTATATTATATATATAGGAGAGAGATGAGTACACGCACAGGCAGAAACAAAGATATAGTTCATTGTGAGATATTTTATAGGTAGAAATGTATGTTTGATAAGCTCACTACGAGATTGATGCGTAAGAATAGCAGATTAGAGATGAAGATATGCCCGAGATCGATTAAGTGGTAACGATCGAGAGTCCGTGTGTCACTAAGTGTATCAGGATATTCAATCGAATTCTGTAGCCACTTATGGGACCATCAACGGAAAATCTACTTTATTGAGATACTATTAAAATTAAAGAGTATCCATAATTACAAGTTAATATAATATACGTTATCGGATATCACATGACATTAAAACGAATAAGTGAGATGAATCAACTATGTCATCTTGCGGCTGTCTAGTACTAGACAAGGAAGCTATAAAATATGATTAGGATTAACGAGTTAGTAGTAGGATGGTGATTATATCCAACTAGATACTAAGTTTAGTATAGAGATAGTATACTATGTAGAGCCAGCGGATGTTACAATAGTCGATCAGTAAGCCAGCTGACCGGTTTAGTCATGAATAAGTCTGGAATCGCATCTTGCACAAATTAGTATAGCGCAGCTATAACAATAGATACTAAGGTACTATCTAATAATACAATATACAGATACTATACTATAAAAAAATAAAAAAAAAATCATAACAGACAGAACTGTCGCAATATTTTGTGTTATAAAAAATTATATTATTACTACATCGATCATAAACCTATTAATTTATAAAATAACCGTAATGGCAGCGGTAATATATGAAGAGGCATAGAGACAGTGCTGAGCAGTGAATATAACGAGAAGAGGGATAAGTAGGGTAACACTATTGATAAGGCCACGTCATACTAAACTCAATGAATATGTAAGAAAAACATCATAACAGCTCAGGCATGTGAGCGACCTCGACGTGAGTTAATAAAATATCAGCTAGAAATTATATAATTATATACCAAAGTATCATAATATAAAAATTATATATAAGAAGAATTACCACATTTTATATATATTCTAATTTTTAATAACATTAATATTTAAAAAGCTAACTCTAGTAATGTATTCGAACTAATATTATGTTACAGTCCGAATATTGATAATCATAATATTATATAAACAAAAACACATCTTGAGTGTGTGCCATTTATGAGACGATTATCGTTGTAAAAGCATCACACAATCAGATTCACACTATTTATAATATAATACATTTCAAGCGGTTACACATACAAGCAAGTCCAACTTAGAACCATATACTACCAACGCCTTACTATGACAAAGAGACTTTCACCATAGGATTAGTAAGTACATATGCTACACACATCATCATTATAGACTGTAACTGCTAATTTAATTCCAGTCTCTTGACTGTAAGTATACAACTGGCGTTTACGCATACAGAATCAGTGTCGCAGCTATAGGATAGAGTGCTTAAGATATGAGCTTTAATGTAGATAAGTATTTAATAAATTCTACAATAGAATACCAGACCTCCTTACATAAGAGTATACAAGAGTAAGCGAACCGTGAGTCACCACATGCTTTCTCTATGTCTAAAGCTATACGCGAAACTACATCGAGATCAGTCAATAACCGATGCTGTCCGCGTCTGGGCTAATTTCATAAGCTGTAGCGCTCGACTGTACGTTACAATTATACAGTTTATGGTTTTGAACCCATATGATACGTCCATCGACCATACTATTTCACCTGGCAATAGAGCTACACGCCTAATCTAACTCGTATTCATAATATGAGTGACACGTCCCTCACTTAGCCACTGTTATTAGCTTATTTCTTTGACTTCACTAAACAGTGATATAGACTATCATGTTCATAAATTTACTGCTATGATATCATCACCTAATAATCATTTTATGCTATAGTACGCATACAGATCACTCCGTTAGCCAAATCCATTCACATCGTAGTTAATGCTTTTATTTGCGGAATACCTAGATAAGAAAGCTTAATTACATTAAATATTTCATTTGCCACTTTCTGCACTAACCTAACAGAAAGTTTATCTAGATTTTTATAGGAAATCATTTAAAATACATATCCACTTATACATACTATTATCCTATAGCATATTGAGGTAAGAAACTTTCTACCAGGGAGAAAGCTTATTATACGTTAGAAAAATCTATTATCATTTTAACAGTTCATTGGAGTCCTATAATGCATTATATTTAGTATATGTTACATAAATAGAGGTAATCGATATTCATACGCAATAAAGTTATGATTATTGGCACTTTACAGCCAGCTACATTTGTAACCTAGGTAAATGGGAGTCATCGTTCATATCTGCTATTACGGATCCTTATCTACCAAGACAAATGATCCACTGCTATAGTGTGAACACACATGGTTTTTGACTATTCCTGTTACAACGCACTGCTAATTTTAATCAGCAAGCCTATCAGTACCACTAACCACTCTATACGCAGCAAATGCAATAACATTCTTCATGACAAACTTATGCGGGGCCAAACATTATAATGTTAACCCCCAACTAAAAACGCACTTCGTGAATCGACTATGTATGTATTATGATCAGGCGCACTCTTTGCGGCTCTCGCTCTACACAAATACGGAGTATGCACGACCATATCTCCTCTCTACTCAATGATCGCAAGATGTCGATCATACTCGGACTCAATCTCTCTTTAGTGCACTCTGTGTCGTAACATGCTTCAGTCAGCTACATTCCGACTTACACGAGCCAGCGACATTCACCACAATCCATAATCATAGACATTCGACTTCACACACTAATGATGACTAACCATTCCTTTTTAACCATAATACGACTATCTGGACTGACACTTATACCGAAATACGTGCAATAAGTTAGCAGATTCATAAATATATAATCTAATACATTGGAATCAATATTAATACTACATAATCACATCATTTCATAATATACACTATACAGTCACCTATACACAATAAACTAATCAATAAATCACTCCTCTCAATCATCTACTAATTTTAAAATCTAATCCGTCCAATGATCAAATTCTCAGCGCCGTGATACACGTCTAAGATTTTTCTGTCTCATCTGAACACATTGTACTTTAGATCTATATCTCTTAATTCCAGACCATAGTCTCATATGTCTTGTAGATAAAACTTATGCTGAGTATCATTTGGGCAAAGACATTTATGCTTTGAATTATAAAAATAGATAGCTATAATACTAGCAGAGTTTAAGAGACTATAATCACATGACCGCTGTTGTGATATGTAATGTTTCGCTCTGTATCTGGCGTACCATCATTGTTACTTAGTTACCCATATATCATCGCAAGTCGTAAGTAATGTATGTTATGAATTGTGGTCCCGCTTTGCCAAAAAAACAGAGTATAGCCAAATCGTTCTGCGTGTGTCCATGGCCTAAGTCATTGGCGAGAAAGCTTTAATCAGTTACATATACTAACAGAAGCTGCTTATCATCAATGTAATCGCTTGCATTTGTGTCTCTATCCTATATTAAATAAATCTAATTATGTGTTTACTCAGATCAGCCACAGCTCACTGTTGCTGCGTTATGCTATGTTGCTCACGGCATCAATATACTAGAATTATTATCCTAGCGGCCATTCGTGAGGTTGATATCTATAGAGTAGTCATTCTAGGGCTAGGGAGCATCTCGTTTAAGCATATCTACGATCAGCATCATCATTATACTGATTCATACTATCTAGATCTATATTTCGGAGCTCTGCACAAAACTCGCAGTGCAGAACACATTTACACTATTCCTTGTAGATTAATCTTAGTCTAGGCAGCTGCTAATTTATAATAACCTTATTTGGCACGTGTCTACGATACAGTTCAGTATAATTGCTGATTAGGATACAATTATTGCCTTAATTGCATCCAACAAACAGAGATCATGTACAGCTTATTAATGATATAAGACTAGGTAGGTTGCGAGCTCATCACTTACAATAGTAGTTAGGCATCCCCCTTCTCTAGCGATCATTCTCCAATCTATTGCTGACTAACACCAGTCCCCACTGCCACTCCACATATACCCTTCTGAGATATCTATCATAACCCATAGCTACAGAGGCATAGACGGAAGATTGCAGAACTATAAAGCTCTCAATCATAGCGTCAATCATCACATCATCCCCAGGTGGGCTCATCTAACATGCTATTAATGACTATACTATCTCGATCTCTACTTCTCATCGAATTCCTCAATTAATCATGCTCAGAGTACTGTCTGGGACATGCTCTCTTCTCAATTCTTCTCTGATCTGTCCTCATCACACTCATACTCTTATGACTCTCCCCGATTTCAGGAATCCATAACTACACGCTCCGATGGCATGAGAAACGTATTTCAGTAACACGCTGCCCCACACATGCGCTAAGACTCTCTCCTCAATTACTCATGTTCAAATCACACTATGCAAGTTACATCACCTGGTTTCAAAATACCATAAAGGCGCTAACATACAATTTATTCTTATCTTACTGTCTGTCATTTTTTCTCCTCATTTGTTTCAATGTAAAAGAGTTTGATCTACATGTCACACATCTCCTCGGTATGTACACTATAGAGCACTTCTTACCCAAAATGCACCTTGGTTCCTTCACGCCATCACTCTGGCCCCTTCAGTCCTCGTATCACCCTCTTTCTCGACCAAAATACAGTCTTTCACAAAAACATAATAAAAGATATATGTTTTTCTTCTTCTCTCACCAACACTCATATTAAGACTATTATTACCTCATCCTATCAAGTTCATAATCAGTTATCGAGTATCCCTTACCGGCTTCAACTATTTAACTTTTGCTGGGGCTGTCCATTGCTTCCAATATCCCGGCTACAGTCTACTCGGGACTATAACCCAAGCACCCATAGAACGCTTGTTTTTCCTACACACCATACTTCTCTTCTCATCTAATCACGGCAACATCACATCTATGCTGCACCTTCAACCGCTCTACTACCCAACATTCTCGAACATGTGCAGATTTATGATTACACAAGCAGCCTTTAGATTTCCACACTATACCTGTCAGATCTTATGTTAAACCGTCATTATCGCTCAACCTTCAGCTCACTTCTACCTCAATATTTACCATCCTCTTCCCTTTCTCTTAATCAATCGGTGAAACCTCCTCGTCTCGCGAAAATTACTTATTCCCTCCTGTAACATTATCACGTCAACACATACTCGCTCACATCTCTCCATTACATTCATTCATCTTGCTTCTTCGAGATGTAGTAAAAGTACACTAGCATTGCTTAGTTCTTGTGGTGTATTCAGTTCGCCAATGTTATGCATGCATTTCCCTCGACTTATCTATTTTTTTTCGTGCAGAAGTGAAGTAATAGTGCTCTTCGCTCTGCCACACCCGTCCTGACACATTCTCATTTTCATACAGCTACGCAAAGCACCCATTTCCCCTATTTTTATTATATAGACGTTCAATCTCTTGGGCATCGCATCGAATCCCTCTCTCTCTATTCCTCTCATTTCTCTAACCTTGATAATATATCTACTTACTTATCTCTCTACTCTCACTCAAATCCTACTATACTCTATTATCTTAATATATATATATGATAATCATATATTACTCTCATCTCATACTCTCTCTCATCTACTCATCTGCATTACATTCTCTCTTCATCTACTCTCTCTCTCTACTCTCTCACTGCATCTCTCTTCATCTTGACTCTAGCTACTATTCTCCAGTTTCTCTATCTCGCTCATCTATAATATATATTAATATATATATTATAATATTATATATATATATATATAATTATATATATATGATTTACATATATATATATATATATAATTATATAATGTAATATATAATAATATATATATATATATTAAAATAGTATAATGCTGAAATGCCCTATAAAATGCCCAAATTGGACAATGCCCAGATAATATATGTATCACCAGGGCATTGTAGTGCACTCTAATATCTTAAGTATGTCTCACGGGGCGTAATACATTAGACGCGACGCATCATGCTATATTATATATCATATTAATTATGTATAATAATATAATATATTATTATATATATATATACGATTCTGGTGTCGTTGGAAAAGGTATGATGTATAATAATATCCAATATAACTATATATATATAATTAAAAATAATATAAATATCTATTAAAAAAAGATAAAATTTATTTTCCAAAGTATAATTTATTATATATCATGTTTGTGCAATAACAATGACCTACATTTTTTTATAAAGTTAGAAATATTGTATATGAATTAGAGTAGAAGGGAGATGCACGTAAGGAAAGAGGCAGAATATATTAATAATGATTATCTATTAATTCACTGAAAGTAGTAGATGTATATAACCCGTACCTACGAGATAAGCAATTCTGTGATTCTAGGAGATGAAAATAGAATATCAAGTGACTTTTATATGTAGAGATTAGGAAGAATATTCTATATCAGAGGATGAGATCGAACTTGAGATGAATTAATTATGAATAATAGACAGTATGTTGCGATTTTATATTTATGACATATAATAGGATATATTATATAAAATCAATCTAAACAACTCAGAATGTATAAATAATTGCATGCCTGTAGATAAGCATATACTGAGTGCAACTTGTATAAACATTATTATGTAGAAGTAAAGAAAAAGTATTCTTGAGTAGATGCATTAAGTACGTATCTTATGTATAAGAAAGAATGTGCACTTATTATTTTGTCTATCCCATAATATAGGCTCTAGTCTTTGTGTATATTTGATAATAATTAATTTATTGTACGGCGAGAGCGCAAGATGTAGTAGTGCATACTGGCTTGTTGGTATAACTGTCCCATAGATCACAGAAATCATCTATGTCCTACAATAGTGATATCATCTCTATTAAGTATTGACTGGCTTGAGGATAAGGGATACATACCTACTATACAGTTTTATTATTTTTATATGAATTCCTTGACCTTTATGAATCAGTATCAGATCACACATGACAAAGTGGGCTACACTGACGCAACTATATCACTCATATTTAAGGGATACGTGCGACTATGTAATTATATATAATATTATTATTATGATATATATATATATATATTAGTATATGATATTATTATATATAATAATATAATTAATATATTATATATATATATATAAATATATAATATATATAATATTATAATATAAGGTAATATATATATATTCTATATATGTGTAATATATATATATATATATATTATATATATATAATATAAATATATATAATATATTATATTAAATATATATATATATCTATATATATATTAATATATATTAATTTATAATTGTGTGTATATATATGTATTATTCATATTAATGTGTGTGTATAGATATATGGTAATTGTTACTGCTATGTTATGAATATATATATAATATATAATTATATATGTATGTATACAAGGTGTATATGTCACTTGTGTCTATATATATGTATATGTATATGTGTATTATATATATATTGATATATATACTATAATATATATATATTGTATATAATATGTAATATATATATATATATATATATATATGTATATTATATATTATGATTCGACGGTCATCGAGTTAAGACGCGGTAAAACCAGAAGGCGAATCGAATAATAGAGTAACTAATCAAGAGGGAATCACTAGGAGTAATTGATGTAGAATAAAATGCATCACAAGGACTCGGTTAAACCTAAAAAGAAAATTACTGAAACCAAGATAAAAAAGAAATGAGTTCTTAAGTATAAATAACATCAAAATGACTATAGAGTAGAAGAGGTAGGGAGAAAGTTGTAGAATATTCAGGTTACTTGGTTAGAGAATAACTAGTAAAAAAGTAATGTTTTAATGCCACTATCAGAGGAATAATATTTCAGATATATTTTAATTAAAATATAAATATAAATAAATTTTATAATGAATAAATAAATTTTGTTTATATTAGAGCGTGAGAAATGCGAGGAGCAACACACATGATATTACTTTCGGCACTATATACAAATAATATAATAAATAATGTATAATGAATGAAAATCTTAGATAGAGAAGAGAAAAGGGGATTAGAAAACTTATATATTCATTTGCTAGGCTCTAATGAACAACCGCGCATGCTCTTTGTGCGTTTAAGCTGGAAAAAAAATAATACGATTCACAGAGACGCTTCCGTGAAAGTTGACCAATATTTTCCCATTAGACTTTCTTATAAAAAATTAGTTGGGATACACACTCGTGCCTCGTTTTAAACCCATCCAAGTTTCAGGTTATCGATAAGGATTTGTTATGAATTTAAAACGAGTTTACTGTGTATATTTAACAGATATTATTGCAGAAAAATTTAGAGGAGCCTGAAAGAGCTAACTGATCGATCAATATTGAAAAGTCAATTGGATTTTAACAACTTTGGAGAGGCTGTAACTTTTTTTCCAAAGAGAGCGACATTTTCCGTTTTCAACTATTCTTCATGTATTTTATTTTAGGAGTATAAAGAATGTTCTCTACTTCGTCTGGTAGTCGAAGATGGGCTCTAAAACCTCCACTAACTATACATACAGTGGGAATAGAAACTTTCATATCTTCCATAATGGTCTGTGATAAGATTAAACAATCTACCTTACATAAATCACCAGAGTCAGCCCCGCTGCACCTGTGAGCGGAGGATATAGTGATTGATTAATCGTTATGATAATAATTATATAAAAAAGTAAATATTATATTATATTATATATATATATATATTATATATATATAATAATATAATTATATATATTAATATATATATATATATATATATATATATTATATGATATAAATATTATATTATATATATATAATATATATATTTATATTATTAATACAGAGAATATATTATATATATCTGAGTAGTTTTCTTAACTAAAATTATAATAATATATGTACTATTAGTTTGTTATGTTCTGGTATTTTTTTTTTCTTGAAATGAAGACTACTTTTTCAAAAAAAAGAAAAATCCAACTGCGAGTATCCAAAAATCATAATATATATCACCTGAGCCTCCACGGCCTTATCATTAAGAATATTAAGTCTGGGTATATTATATAGTTTTAATCACTATTTGTTAATATATATATATATAATACTAGAGTAAAATAATAGTAATAAAATATATACATATACACTATACATACATATTGATGTAAAATTGAGTGATTATTTTGTACTACCATATACTTATTATGTTAAAATTTATTTTATTAGTCAAATCTTGACTAAGTGCCTTTTTAAAATTAAAAGATTAACTGATGGTGAATAGGATTCTGTGTTACAGAGTTAATGAAGCATACATGTAATCAAATATCCTTCTATATGTATTTATCTCACAGTTGCAGAGATAGTGCAGTACTATAGTTAGTTGATCCAATTAATTGTAAGGGAATTTTTTTTTATCTTTTATAGCTACATGGATTGAGTGCCATCACAATAAGTCTAAGGATCGCTAAATATGAGAAAGTAGTCAGGGTCCTTCTGCCTCACGGTGACCACGTGGCGAGGAAACTTATTTTGAGTCACGCCTAACACTCATATGTGTCCCCAAGTGATCAGCTGGGTACGGACTCGAGCCTCTAAAAAATATATATACTATAATAAGAAACTGGTTCTTTATATATATTACAAACTAGACTTTTAATATGTATCAACAAAAGAAATATACTTTGCTTGCATCTATACTCATGCTGAAGCTATCTTAAGCTACATTTTTCTCTCTTTTTTGAGATTTCTTATGCTGGAGTATGCGATTTATTCGTATGTGCCTGAAAACATAACTCATCTTAATTTTTTTTCATGGAAAAACACTCTCCAATTATGCATTGTATTTGGTACTGAGAGAACGCCTTTCAAAATAAAAAAAGAGAAAAGAGAAGAAACGAGCAGAAGTCTCTCGAGTTGATATTTCGGCGATAGCTATAACAGTGGTTGTATCTTGATTTAATCTTCATCATAATCTTAAAGACATAGTGCATAAATAAATATTCTTAATAATAAAATATATTTTAAAACAAATTATCACCTATAGATAATATTATAATACTATGAGATAGACAACACATACAACTATGTAGTGTCCAAATTATTTGCAGATCTGATCTATACACATTGGTAATGTTAATATAGTGTAACACACGTTTGAACGACTGGCTAGTTTTGGCGGAATTCTTTTCAAATGGCAAAAGTATCCACATAGCGATTTATTACAGAGATGTGAGATCAATATATCTTGTGTACAAGCTTCCTATTATAATGAGGTTATGACCCTAGATTTGCAAATAAAAAGAAAAATTTAACAAAGAACAAATGTATTAAAAAATTAATAGAGGTATGGGTATGCGACACACATTTAATGTAACTAGTATATTACAGAAATGCAATGCAGATCTTGGTAGTAACTTTTGGCGAGTCATCTTTCTATTGGAGCTCCTAACATATTACCGGTTGCTGAACATCGGGTACACTAGGTTCTGCAGAGTTTTTTTTTCTGTGCAGCGGGCGAGAGGTCTGTCAATTTCGAATATATATGTTATGTACTTACTTATATCGTAGTATACGTGTGCCTGTCTATATAAAAGTGGACATAGTGACGAGGAGATAAGTAGAAGAATAAAATATATAATAACTTATAATGTTGAAATTATATTTAACAATTACAAGACGACAGACACAATACAGTGGTGACATACCTACGACGTGTCATGCGCATTCTAGTAGTTGAGAACGTTAAATAATAGACAAACATCGTGATTGAACATTCTCTTTGCTACGTAGTCTGCCATAGATGCAGATTATTATGCCGTTTTTAAATCCGTATATCATTATGATATGCGTCATTTATTAGTAGCATAATTCCATCTGTGTGAAAGTAACAAGTGCAACGATATAAATATCATATATTGACAGAGTCAGTTATTTCGAGGTATATCATACACAGCTATTATCATTTGAGTCAGCAATATGACTGAGCAATATATATATAGATCGTAGAGCTCTATCTCGGGGAGGTAGGAGGGAGCTTATATATACATTTAGTGTATATATAATATATATATTGATAATAAGGGAATGATAAACAAAAAATGTTTGTGTTGATTTTTTTTATTTTATATTTTTTTTTTTAGTTATAACTCACTATTAATCTAGGAATGAAGGTAGTAGTATACAGCAGTCTAGGCGGGAGATCTCGGATGCTCCTGTGGCACTACTCTTCGTAGAGGGTGACTTTCAGTATTAATTCTTACTAAAAGTATAAATAATGAAAGTTAGAAGATGGAAGAAGGATATGTTATTTCTGCGACTACATCTTACATTAGCTCACGCACTGTGTACTGAGCATTACTATTCAAGTATTTCATATTTAAGACGAACCTATCATTGAGAGTATCTATGAGAGTTTTGTATTTACTATCTATATAATATATATGAGGTAACATTATGGGTTACATAAATCCCACACAAATATATTACCTTCCAAGTCGAGTTTTTTTAACATATTCGTGGTTGGCAGCATTTTCATTATACTGAGTAAGCATGAAGGGGAAAAATCATTGTACGAGATTATGCTTATAATCTGAGACAAAGTAACACTCTTTCTGTATACCAAACAGTATTAGTGGCTAAAATCATCGGGCCTAATTTGGTCTGATTCACCCCACCGTAAAAATTTAGATGATGGGGTGAATCGGAACACTCATTGTTTTATTTAATTTTATTTAATTGACTTATATATTTTATTTTACAGTATAAAGTTGTGTTAACACTATGTAAATATTAGAACATTGCATCACTATGTTTGATAAGTTTGAAAAATTAAAAATAAGGAATATAATAGGAAAATGATATTTCCATATCAGTTTTGCTGAGAAGTATCTAAAGAACAATAGCAAAATATTGTTGAGATCTCTGCTACTGTTGCATTTGCCTATCCAATAAAGTAAGTCTTTAATAATTGTTAAATATTTAATAGAATTATCTAGCTGAGTAAAGAGATACTATTTCATTACTCACTACATCGGTTTCCTTTGTGAAAAAATTAATATTAATTGAGCATGAAAGTAAATCTCTTAATAATCAAATTTTCTCTTTAAAAACTTAATATTTTTTGAATTGTTATATGGATTTAAAAAATAGAGGAAATAAATTAAACAGAGGGTTTGCAGATTAACGAACACACTCTAACACACTGCGTTAGAGTTATCGATATATTCGAAGCCCTTCTAGCCATAGGTTCATACGCGCTCGAGAGATATATAGTAGCTTTGAGTATAAACTCGTAAAATAAATTTACTAAATCTAACATTAGAATCGGATGAACAGATATAAACAAATTTTTTTTGTCTTGATGAGACACATTATTATAATTTAATATAGTGGCTGCTTAGAATTTTTTGATAATAAAAATTCCTTATGTAGAGTCACGGAAGCTTTTATATACGAAGAGGAAATGTCGTAGTGAAGAAGAACTTGCATTATTTTTGCTATAGCCTAATAGTAATAGGTCTACATACACAAGTCTACGCCGCTCCAACGCTAATATATAAACAAAGGATATCGCTATCAATAACACTCTTTATTTGAATATATGATTTCAGTAATATTTAATAACTGTTTATAATAATATGGATGAGTTTGAATATTAACAGAACAAAAATTTTCTCTGCCCTTAAATGATTACAAATCATACTACTTATATTAATAACTCTCTAAAGTTCAAGATTCACAAAAATATGGTGCAAATAACAAATATAATAAATAACTAGCTATATAATTTATTATAAAAGTATTAGACATGCAAATTAATTTCTAAATATTATAATTAAGTTTTTTAAAGAATTGAAGGTATTCGTCATAAAGCTGATGGAAAGTTTAAAAGAGGAGCTCTCCCTCTAAACGAGGTGAGGATGATTCTGAGATACGTAATGGGCGTCTAATATGACAACAAAGATATATATATAACTAATAATAGAGAACTGTTCAACGAAGATCAAGAATTTTTTTAACATGCAGTAATAGCTCACTGCTGTAGGCCTTGCAGGCTATACTCTACATAGTTATAAGTTAGATCATACCTACTAATTAAATTCTAGAGAGTTATTTAATAATTTATATATAAATATATAATAATATTAGGTACAAAATCGCCCTCACATATAGAATTTCACTTTATAAAAAATGATGATAAGTATTTTTTAAATTATAGTTATATAATATGTAAAAATTGTGAGATTGGATATCTTAAATTAATTATGTTTCAGTGTAATTACACTAGAGTATGTATAGCTTTAAACTGGCTAAAGTATATTTTTTAGTTACCAATACTAGTATTAGTATAGAGTCTAAATCAACGGTGGTCCTTAATCTTGTGTTTGATCACCTCAATATTCGACACCGATGGAGCATCATAGATAATGGGGATGAGATGCACAAGCACCTAGTGTGTGTTTCGTAGTTTTCACTGTATAATATGACACTGACATTGGTTGTATTTAGGCGCGCCTATGAGATCATAATACTATATGATATTACATATGTTCAATATGAAATGATATATGTAAATTGGTGTAGAAATTATAGATAATAATGACCAGATTCAGTGACTATCTAAATAAAATACCACACGAGAACTAATTACTAAAATTATCTCGTTCAATTTATAGTAGGTAGTAGACTTGAGATGAGATCAGGACACCACCTATATTCATAATATATCATATGATAGTCTAGCTATTGACATTTATATTAACTTATTCACATCTCCTATATGAAGATATCAGTGACATAGTATGTGTACTTAAAGCTAAAAATTGAGGAAGTTATTCAGATAGATAAATATATGATAATACTTTTAAGAGTGAATGGTATGATGTATATATAGAGAATCCTGAGTACACCAGAGTGAGGTACCAGAATATCACGCATCACAGAGAGTATTCACAGCTGATTGCAGACTTGTGAGATTTATAACTATTATATACACACTTAGTATGATTATTAATAATCTCATGATATCATTTTTGTTAATGCGTGGGTGCTTAGTGCGATCGTAAGCTATATGGCTACAGATAGCTTTGCTAATAAATTGGGTATGTAGAGAGGTTCTCGTGACATATTAATGACTGAATAATTAGTGAGTGGCACAATTGACGGAAGACGTGCAAAGTATGCACCTGCAATGAGGTTTAAGAACGAATTTAACAATTCTGCAAGAGAAGTAGAAATTTACACGTCGAACTCAGATGTTCGCTGGATGTATGTAGAGTATGACTTTTCCCTCTCCGAACCGGCTTAAGTACTACGCTCCGATCGACGTGCACTAGTGCTGCAAATGTCAGCTCACCATACCAACGCTATAATATATATATATAGTATATATATATATATAATATAATATATATATATATAATATATTATATATATATTAATATATATATATATATATATATATATAATTATTATATATTTATATATATAATATTAAATATATATAATATATTATTATTAGTATATATAAGCCTTGGAATGTATTTTTTTTAGTAAACTCTTTAGAAGGGTGAATTCATTCCATACTGCAAAATAATAATGAAAAAAAATAATTGATTACTACACTCATTTAATAGCCATACTATCTAGTAGTAGCTACTACATAAAAGTATTTATTTAGAATCATCATTAATATTTACTAGAGAGTATATTTATATTATTTAAAATATATAATATAATTAGTAGGTACATATAATGCCCATAATGTTATTGAGTATTCTATCTTCTAACTCTTGTTGATCATTCCGACACATGCGAAAAACTCTGTGGACTAGAGAGATTGTAATTAGGCATCCACTGTTCAGGAAGGTAGCACTCGATGTCTCGTTTAGCTATAGGATATCGTCAGAAGAGAGATTCTGATGGATGTTCCTGAGAACAGTGTTAGTGGTGGCTTAAAAGTCAAAGGGGCGGCATACTTTGGCATCGATAGTGAATAGCTGTCCTGACGTGATCTGTCTTAGTTCCTGGAGTAAAGAATGACTATAGATGGTGTGTAGAGCTACGGACCACGCAGGGTTCTGGCGTTTTGCAGTTATTTTACTAGTTATTTATATATTAATAGTTACATTATAAAGTAATAGCGAGTGAGAGGAGGTGTGAAAATTAAGACGAAAATTCAGTGTGAGAACTCTATATATTAAGTACACATTTATACGACAGAGATATTATAGAGAAATGATACAATGGTATTGTACAGAGAAAGAGTGAGCGAGGAGAGTTATACTCCATATAGAGAGTAGCTCGAGATTTAGGACGGAGAGGTGTAGTGATGCTGGACCTACCTTATTGTGATACTTATTTTTATGTATCGCTATTGACATTTTTATTACTATTATAATTTTAAATATGATAGCAACAGATTCAGTATATAGTTAATAAACATGATGTGATATATATGCAGTATAGGAGATTTGTTTGATTGATTTAGTTGATGCTAAACACAGGTTAGGAGGATATGTTAAGAGATAAAAATATTGTAGCAGAATATATTAGTATATATGTGATCGATCGAAGCTGCGTCTTTCATTGATGGTCCTATTTGCACCAATGCTGCAGAGGGTTACAGCGTAGATAGAGTGCCTTTATTGTAACAAACGATCTGACTATGAGAGAGATCTATTATTATTGTAGATACTTTACATATATGCTTCTAATCGTATGTGCTTCATCTGAGCTCGTACTGATATAGGCCTGATGTTGTAGTCGCTGTAAAGTAATTATAGTAAATATTGAATAATTTTCTGACAAATACGCATGGTTGGATTTGAATAGGTTAGGTGAGTATATGAGTCGAGGGAGCGGATTTTTATCATTACGGATTTCTTATTATTATTTGAGAGGATTTTATTATGAATATAAAATGTAACTGAGATTGATGACTACGTAGATTAAATAAAATCAATATTATATAATGTGAGGTTGACTAAGTTCACTCTCAATCCTTTCTTATCTTTATCGTTATATTCATTTAATTTTCCAGACACCATGCATTACATGTTCTATTATTAGGAATTCGAGGATAACTCACATTTAACAATACCCGTTATATTTAATATAATATAATATAATATAATACAACAAATATTTGTTTATTTTGTTCATAAAAACCAGTTTTAAACTATTTAATCTTTCAAACTTTTAAAAAGCATTTATCTTAACAACGGAAAATATAATATCCTCACTAGCAGAGCATATTACTTAAATGGAATTATATTCTAATATAATATTAAATATATATAACTATATACATATAAATTTATATTAATAATAATTAATTAATAATAATAATATAATATTAAATAATTATATATATATAATAAATAATAGATAAATAAAATTAAAAACGTACAGATGATGGGACTAGAGTGACTATAATAGATACTATTTGAAGGCTATAACATTATATATAAAAATGATTTTAGTATGAACATTTTCATTGTTTAAAGTTTATTTGAGTAGTAGCGGTCGGAGTTGCGGGGTAGACGGCAGTCACGCTATCGTCGTGCGTGAGTGCAGGGAATGATATAGTTGCCGACGTCTAGACTACAGAACCAACCAATAATTGTGGTATTCACTCATTTAATACGACATGTGATGTAGCATAGCAATTTATTTAGATCATCCTTATTCATAGAATTTTAATATTTTAAAAAATATAATTAATATAATGAGATGAAACATCAGAACTACGCCCACCTGCTGAGGCTTCCTAATCTCCTCAAGCTCTTGTTCACATGATCAAATGCCAATATTGTGAGAAGCATTATTGAAGATTAATTACCTGTTCATGGTGTATAATCGTGACAACTAGGCGAGTATTGAGTGTAAAAGTCATTTGACGACAGACCTTCTTGTGTCCCTATAATTCTGTTATTATCATAATTATCGTCATTATATAC
>JABUQX010021545.1:0-37434 GCA_015478945.1 Trachelipus rathkii
CTTTAGAATACGTTCAAACGTAGCAAAGCCGACTACCCCTTGAAACAGTAACATTTCTCAGGACTCGATCTCCCTATGTGTCGTAACCTCGATGTCTAAGTTCCCGAAACCTTAAAAAAAATTTTTGAAGGCTCGATGAAAAAAAAAAAATTTTCCGAAAAAAAATTAGGACGACGGGAATTAGACATCGAGGTTACGTACATCATTGAAATATTCAAGCCGTTGAAATGTACTATGTGAAGGGATACTTAGTCTTTAATCAAGTTTGAAACGATATTTACGAAACCAAAATTTCATTCACTAGTAACTCTTCCGAGATCGATGAAACGTCACTAAAGGAGTCGACCTCTCATAATATATTATTTTACTAATGATTTGAATTCTTTCTATAAATAATTGTTGCATGTAAACGTATTTCATATAGCTGGCTAGAGTAAATTATTTCGATAAATAAGTGTTTTAAAGGAATGCGATTAAACGGAAATTTTTATGCTTTTTTTAACCAAAGGTATCAACTCATATTTTTTTATTATATAAAAAGTTTAAACACTATTTTATCAACTTATTTTAATGTACCTCTATAATATTTTACATGATTTCGTTAAATATATGATAAAATATTTAATCCTTCTGATTCTATATTATAGGGATAAGGTCGATCTCCGTTAGTAGACGTTCTTCATCGGGTATCGAGAGGCTGATAATTAAGATATTTGGGCTTTAAGATACGTTCAAACGTAGTATAGCCGACTAGCCCTTGAAACGGTAACGTTTCTAAGGACTCGATCTCCCTATGTGTCGTAACCTCGATGTCTAAGTTCCCAAAACCTTAAAAAAATTTTGTCAAGGCTCGATGAAAAAAAAAATTTTCCAAAAAAAATTAGGCGATCGGGAACTTAGACATCGAGGTTACGTCACATTTGAATATCAAGCCCGTTGAAATGATACTATGTGAAGGAATACTTAGTTTTAATAGGTTTGAACGTATTTCGAAACCAAAATATCTTACTAGTAGCTCTTCCCGAGATCCGATGAAACGTCACTAAAGGAGTCGACCTCTCATAATATATTATTTACTAATGGATTTGAATTCTTTCTATAAATAATTGTTGCATGAGCGAATAGAAGATGGATAAAATTAACATTACATTATTTCGATAATAAGTGTTTAGACTTTTATATAATTAATTAGTTTTGTTAAAGTGAATTATTAATTTTTTTTTAATTTAGTTTAAACACTTATTTATCAAAATATTTTAATGTTACTTCTATCCATATTATATACGTTTAAACGATTATATGATAAAATTATTTAATCCTTCTCCTATCTATATTATAGGATAAGTCGATTCCGTTAGTGACGTTTCATCGGGTATCGAGGAAGGGCTGATAATTAGATATTTTGGCTTTAGAATACGTTCAAACGTAGTAATAGCGACAAGCCCTTGAACAGTAACAATTTTCTACAGGACTCAATCTCCCTTAGTGTGTAAACCTTCGATTGCTCTAAGTTCAAAAAACCTTAAAATTTTTTCAAACGAGCTCGATCGAAAAAAAAATTTTCAAAAAAAAAATCTAGGCGATCGGGAACTTAACATCGAGGTTACGTCTTATTTGAATATCAAGCCCGTTGAAATGAATACTTATGTGAAGAATACTTGTTTTTAATTAAGTTTGAAAACGATATCTCCGGGAAACCAAAATATCTACTAGTAAGCTCTTCCGAGATCCGATGAACGTCACTAAAAGGAGTCGACCTCTCTATATATTTAAATTTAGCTAATGGATTCTTGAATTCTTTTCTATAAATAATTGTTTGCATAACGTAATATCATATAGCTGGGCTAGAGTAATAAATTATTTCGATAAGTAAGTGTTTAAGGAATGCGATTAAACGGAAATTTTTATGCTTTTTTAACCAAAGGTATCAACTCAAATTTTTTATGTAAAAGTTTAACACTTATTATCAAAATTAATTTTTAATGTTACTCTATCATATTATATACGTTTAACGATTATATTGATAAAATTATTTTAAGTCCTTTCTCCTATCTATATTATTTAGGATTAGTCGATTCGATATGACGTTTCATCGGGATTATTCGGGAGGAAGGGCTGTTAATATTAGATATTTTGGCTTCTAGAATGTTCAACGAGCAAAGCCGGACTTCCCTTGAAACAGTAACATTTCTCAGGACTCGATTCTCCCTATGCTGTCGTTAACCTCGAATGTTCTGAAGTTCCCGAAACATTAAAAAAATTTTGTGAGGCTCGATGAAAAAAAACATTTCCGAAAAAAATTAGGCGATCGGGAACTTAAGCATCAGGTTAACGTCACATGTGAAATATCAGCCCGTTGAAAATGAGTCAATTGAAGGGAATTCACTTAGTATTAATAGCTTGAACGTATTTCGAAAACCAAACTATTCTTACTAGTAACTCTTCCGAGATCGGACGCGAACGCACTAAAGGAGTAGACCTCTCATAATATATTTACTAATGGATTTTGAATTCTTTCTATAATAATTGTTGCATAACGTAATATTATATAGCTGCTAGAGCTTAATAAATTAAATTATCTAAAGGTTAAGTGTTTAAAGGAATACGTTAAAACGGAATTTTATGCTTTTTAACCTAAGTATCAAACTCATTTTTTTTCTTATATAAAAAGTTTAAACACTTATTTATCAAATATTTTTTAATGTTATTCTATCCCATATTATAAACGTCATGAATGATTATATAGATAAAAATTATTTAATGCTCACCTCTCCTATCTAATATTTATAAGGATAAGTCGATTCCGTGGTAAGTGACGTTCATCGGGTTATCTAGGAAGGGCTGATAATTAGATATTTTGGATTTAGAATACGTTCAACGTAGTATAGTCGACTAGCCCTTAAAACAGTAACATTTCTAAGGACTCGATCTTCCTATTGTGTCGTAACCTCGATGTCTAAGTCCCAAAACCTTAAAACAAAGAGTTTTCAAGTCGTGAAAAAAAAAAATTCCGAAAAAATTAGCGATCGGGAACCTTAGACATCAGAGGTGGACGTCACATTTGATATCAAGGCCGGTGAAATGATACTATATGAGGAAACTAGTTTTAAAATAAGGTTTGAACGTATTTCGAAACCAAAATATCTTACCAGTAACCCTTCCGAGATCCGACGAAACGTCACTAAAGGAGTCGACCTCTCATAATATATTATTTACTAATGGATTTGAATTCTTTCTATAAATAATTGTTGCATAAACGTATATCATATAGCTGGCTAGAGTAATAAATTATTTCGAAAGGTAAGTGTTTAAAAGGAATACGATTAAACGGAAATTTTTATGCTTTTTTAACCTAATGTATCAAACTCATTTTTTTTTCTTATATAAAAAGTTTAAACACTTATTTATCAAAATATTTTAATGTTACTTCTATCCATATTATATACGTTTAAACGATTATATGATAAAATTATTTAATCCTTTTCCTATCTATATTATAGGAGAAGTCGATTCCGTCATGGACGTTTTATCGGGGAATCTAGGAAGGGCTGATAATTAGATATTTTGGCTTTAGAATACGTTCAAACGTAGTATAGCCGACTAGCCCTTGAAACAGTAACATTTCTAAGGACTCGATCTCCCTATGTGTCGTAACCTCGATGTCTAAGTTCCCAAAACCTTAAAAAAAATTTGTGAAGGCTCGATGAAAAAAAAAAAATTTCCAAAAAAAATTTATGCGATCGGGAACTTAGACATCGAGGTTACGTCACATTTGAATATCAAGCCCGTTGAAATGATACTATATGAAGGAATACTGAGTTTTAATAAGTTTGAACGTATTTTGAAACCACAATATCTTACTAGTAACTCTTCACAAGTTCCGACGAAACGTCACTAAAGGAGTCGACCTCTCATAATATATTTACTAATGGATTTGAATTCTTTCTATAAATAATTGTTGCATAAACGTATATCATATAGCTGGCTAGAGTAATAAATTATTATGATAAGTAAGTGTTTAAAGGAATGCGATTAAACGGGAATTTTTATGCTTTTTTAACTTAAGGTATCAAACTCATATTTTTTTTATTATATAAAAAGTTTAAACACTTATTTATCAAAATATTTTAATGTTACTTCTATCCATATTATATACGTTTAAACGATTATATGATAAAATTATTTAATCCTTCTCCTATCTATATTTTAGGAGAAGTCGATTCCGTTAGTGACGTTTCATCGGGTATCGAGGAAGGGCTGATAATTAGATATTTTGGCTTCTGAATACGTTCAAACGTAGTATAGCCGACTAGCCCTTGAAAAGGTAACATTTCTAAGGACTCGATCTCCCAATGTGTCGCAACCTCTATGTCTAAGTTCCCGAAACCTTAAAAAAATTTTGAGAAGTCTCGATGAAAAAAGTTTTTTTCCAAAAAAAATTATGCGATTGGGAACTTAGACATCGAGGTTACGTCAAATATGGAGATCGAGCCCGTTGAAATGATACTATATGAAGGTCTACTTAGTTTTAATACGTTTGAACGTATTTCGAAACCAAAATATCTTACTAGGATCTTTTCCCGAGATCCGATTAAACGCCACTTAAGGAATCGACTTCTCGCATAATATATTTAGGAATAATTTTGAATTATTTCTAAAAATAATTGATGTGTAAGCGTATATCGTATAGCTGGCTAGGGTAATAAAAAATTTCGATAAGTAAGTGTTTGAGTTAATGCGATTAAAACTTATTTATCAAAATATTTAAGCGTTTATAAGCGTTTATATAAGTGTTTAAACGTATATAATATGGATTGAAATAACAATAAAATATTTCTAAATATAAATGAATCTCGGGCAAAGCAAAATTTGATCAGTATATAATTCCTCAGGTCACAAAAATGTGCTTCCAACTGTCATCGGGTCACAAAAAACGGTGCTTTGTAAGACTTTTATCCGAGGTCGAAAAGTCGAATGTTGTTTTCCATTCTCATTTAATTGTGTTTCCGAATGTTTTATTTAAATAACAAATAATTATTTTGAAAAAAAAGTTTAAAGTTATATAATTAATTAGTATTTTAAGAGGAATAATTTTTTTTAAATTAGTCTCCCCTTAAATCCCGTTTTCTTTAATAAAATATTTTTAGGGGTAACTAATTTAAAAAAAAAATAAAATAATAAATAAATTGTTCGAAAAATAAATGTATCTCGCTCAAAGCAAAAATGTTCATGTATTATATAAATATTTTTATTCCTTTAAAAAAAAACTTGTATATTCTTTCCTAAATTTCAGGTTTTACCTCATGCCGTTTCCTCGGGTCCCGAGGATGAGTTGATATTTAGATATTTTCTTTTTCCGAATACTTTTAAACGTAGTGTAGTCGATTAGCCCTTTAAACAGGGACATTTCTAAGGTTTCGATCTCCCTATGTGTCGTAACCTCGATGTATAAGTTCCCGAAACCTTGAAAATTTTTTGTGAAGTCTCGAAGAAAAAAAAATTTCACCAGAAAGATTATGCGATAGGGAACTTAGACATCGAGGTAACGTCAAATAAGAATATCAAGCCCGTTGAAAAGACACTTTATGAAGGTCTACTGAGTTTTAACACGTTTGAACGTATTTCGAAACCTACATATTCTATAATAAACTGTTATTAAAGGACCGACGAAACGTCAGTAATGAAAATAGAAATATATGAACGAATATCTTAGTGTTTTTTTTTCTTGTCATTGTATTTCTTATAAGAAAAAATTATATAATCGTTAAATTTTGTTTTGGCCCGAGTTCCATTTATTTATCGAAACATTCTCATTTCTTATAACAAAAACAGGATATTAAAAATATATTTTGAATGCTTTTTATTATCAAATATAAAAATGTACATTTAGAATTGCTTCTTAGTAAAGTTATCTCTTTCTCCTTGAAATAACAATAATTCAGGGTTGAATGTCGAGTCTTATGTATCTGGTGTATAGAATAAAGAAAGAGGAGGTGCGGAAGGAAGAACCTGGGTTTTAAAAATCGCAACGTTATTCGGGAGTGTCGTCTTCATCATATTATTATTTATTTCTTTTTTTGTTGATGATGATGCTAAGGGGCTGGTGAAAATGATATTGTTTAGCCAAGACCCATTATGAAATCTCACGTGCTTAGTTTTCTTTTTTGTCTCTGGAGGCGTTTGACACTCTGGCATATTAAGGTTCCGAATGTCAATATACGACATCTTTTTTTCAAGGCATTTGGTTTCATTTGCTAAAAATTTGTAGTCATAAGAACGTGTTTGAATATCCCTTTTTTCCCCATCGCCCTTCTTCTTTACTTCTACATCATCGTCAACCAATAATTCATCTTCGAAATTTCGATTCCTTCTTTTAATAATATGTTTAAGTGATTTCATGTTTTTTTTCTCGAAAATTCAAATATTTTTTCGATTTTTCAAATTATTTATAAAAAAAAAAATCTTAAATTAAATATTTATCTGAAATAAAAAAGAAAATAAAGATATTAGATAATTTAAAATGAAAAATAATTAAAAAAAATTAAATATTAAAATCGATATGACTATAAAAGTAGTAGCATCGCGCTAGTTTTTTCTCTACGATATTATGCATTGACAGATGACAATACTTTTAATTTAGAGCAGGTTTATGGAACAACCTAATCTGTGAAACCTATTTAACCTCAGCTGATTTTGAAAACTAAACGACAAATCTACAAGTTAAACACCCCGCGTGAGTATTATATCTAGTTAAAATTTGATATACATATATATTATTATTATATTTTCAATCATTAGTTTTTTTGCATCATTTTTAGAAGTTTGTATTTTTTCTTTTTTATTAAGTAAATACGTCGATAAAGCAACATTTGAAAGGGCTAATTTTATTATTCATTTCGCAGTTGAAGAAAAGTTATCGCCGCAGTAATACACGAGCAATGACAGATGTTACCTTCGATAGGAAAGAAATTTTACGAAGGGTGGTCAGAAGACCGCTGAAGAGTTACAAAAATCGCGAAGAAATTGCTAAACTTCGCCACAACATTTACAAAATGCAGAAAGGACAAATTAGAATTTTGAATCTAATCCAACAATTGCTATTAAATCTATTATTTACTTAATTATAACATATATTATTACATTATTATTATTATTATTATTTCATTATTTTTGTACCCTTATATGTATCGTTTAAGAGCAAAAAATATAAAAAAATTAAAACTGACTAGTTTCCTCTAAATCCACTCCGAAATTACCTTTTTTCAAACCTAATGCGACTAGAGGTTGTCTGACCTGACACGTCATCTGCCTCGTTGGCGGGAAGGCTGAATAAGAAAAGCGACCATCCATCGGGAACGAGGACGTTTTCTTCGTATCGATGTCGTCCGCCGTTTTTTGGAATAAACAACCGGCGCCGTAATGTCTAAGCAGATCCACTATGACGTCTTTTTTTTCGTGATCTTCGACACCCATCGTTTCTAAAAATTCGTTATCGATCATTTCGCCGAAGAAATTCCGCTTGCCCCGAAATTTAAAAGCGTCGTCAGCGTCGTAGACGACTCCATCTTTTTCCACTCGCGCGTTATCTTCTTGCCACGGCCTGTACGGACACAAATATCCGCCCATGGCGTGCTGACCTTCCGCTATCGTTTGACCGCATTCGAAGCCCGAGAACGAGAGCGTAGTAATCGGATAGTTGTGAACGAATTTTAACGGCGACGGGGGTAATCGGGACCTATTATTTCCATCGGTTTTGCTGTATTCCCCCTTCAGGTAATCGAATCTACTCCAAAGAATCGCGTACGGCGTTCCCATTTGCGCCACGATATCTTTAGCGCCGTCTTCGCGGGAATTTTGCGCGTTGGCGCAAATCGTGCTCGGCATGACAGTTAAGAGGGATTCTAAAAACCTCGTAACTTCCGCGTGATAATGATCGCCTAATAATTTTGGGTAGAGGTAATCAAAAAAGTTTTTTTCATCATTCACTCGGAGTTCGGGCGAGCCGTCCGAATTTACGTTAGTGGGATCCGACAAAGGTTCCTCGATTAATTGCCTCCCCCACATGTAGCTCATAGACTCGGTGTTGTGAGGAGAAATCATAAAATAATTCGGGGCGAGTGGCAACTTTCCGTAATCGCGTTTTGCGAGGGGACGAAACATCTGGCTTAAATCGCGCGGCAGCTCTAAATTAGCCTTTATTCGTAAATACGCGCCGTATAATCTTGCGTCGGTGCACGGAATCCGTTTTTGAAATACGAATGGTGTTAGTTTGGTACTTCGACTGAGAAATCCCAAGTAGGCGATGCGATTCGCACCGAGGTTTTTCAATTTGCTACGCACGGACGAAAAGCGCTTTTGACACGAGATTTCGCACGTGCAGCCGCACGTGTGGATAGGAATCTTTCCGGTATCTATTCTTTTCGAAACGTGCGAGTCTTTCGTCGCCTTATACGTGTGTTTGAATACGTGGTAATATTGAGTCTCCCCCGTGCTCGAAAATTCGGAATAAAATAAAGTCCGTTCCTTTCTACCGACTGTTGGATACGACGTCGTATCGTTCGGTATGAACATCGGCAAATACTGGTTCAGATTTCCTCCCAACCATCCGTCGCCTTCGCTCAAGTATTACTATACTGGCCAGAATAAATTGGACGTGGGCCTTTTTATTGTGCTGGGCAGAATGAGGAGGAGCCCTACTGCTGTCGTCCTCGTCTTCGTCGACATTCGCGAATTTCCGATTAGCTTGGTTTATCGCTTGAAAATAGCATTCTAACGCCGGAACGGTCGGCCGAAACGCGCTTTTGCCGTACTCCCGGAAATTACCCTCCGAGAATTCTTTCCGACACAACGGTTTTCGAACTTTCTCCCAAGCGTATCTCTTCGCCGTGTAATCGGTTAATCGATTTTCGCCGCCATCGCCTAGCGCGTATTGATTGGAATATTTTTTCAGCCGAGCTCGCGCGTCTTCTTCCGAGAGCCTTTTGCTAAAATCGACGTGCTCGATAAAGGAAACCGGACTGCTCGGCGGATAATTTATAATAGAGGCGCCTTTCAGAAAGTTTTCGGAGCTCATTAGTTGGTGCTTCACGAAGTCCGGTATTTTTTCACCCTCGCGGAAATTGTAGCGAATAGAATTCGCGTTTTCTAGGTCGTATTGCTGCAAGCCGAATAGAGTCGTGTGTGAATTGAAATTACTAATCACGTGTTTACCGAACGCGATTCTCGGGACGGGTACGGAAACGATTTTTCTTCGTATTGGGTCGTCGCGGTTATAAAAATAGTTATGAATTAAAGTCGTGAGATCGTCAATGCGCGAAAACATTCCGTCCATTAGTAAGGAGCCCGAATAGAAATCGGTCAGTTTCGGAGAATTCGCGGAAAGCTCTTCGCAAACCCAATTTCGTTTCCAACCGTTAGGGGCGCGCGTTCCTACCGTCGTGGGTTCGAGGAGCAAACCCCCCAAACCGTCTAAAGTTCGCATTGTGCTATCCGAATCGAAAAGGTTTTTCAACTCGTCGTCCGTACGACACGATTCGTAGATTGTCGGAAAGAACTTTTTTAAATTAGCGGGCACTCTCCCTCTCCCGACGAGCTCTCGGAAAATATTCACGACGGGATAAAAAGAAGCGCTCCTTCTAATCGTGTTCGAGGTCAAGAAAGTTCGACTAAACGGAGGGAGCGTTTCTAATGACGATTCCGGCGCATTGGCCGACGAGGTAGTATCGTCGCGGCTGGCGACGCCGATTCCGTAATTCGTGCCGTGCATATCGTGTTCGCTGGGAATTAAATAGGCGCCGGCGACGATACCGGGGTCGTTCATTTTTTGCATAAATAAATCGTGCTTTTCCGACTCGTCCAAGTCGTCGTCGTCGACTTTACCCTCGTTCCTGAATTTCACTAAAGTCTTTTCTTCGTTCAAATTAGTCTTTCTCTTGATCGATCCGTCGCGCATATGAACGCCGCCCGGATAGACCCTCCCCGCGGACGACAGTAAAGCGACGGAATGTTCCATCGACGTGTTTCCGAGGCCTGGATAACCGAATTTCGACGAAGGTACCGCTTTCAACGATACGTTCGGCGCGCGCGCAAAACCCCCTTCTCTAACGACGTCTCCCCCCCGAAATTCTGGACCGTTTTTGACGAACGCCGACACGCTGCCGCTTCCGGCGCAAGAAACTACGCCTCCGCCGTACATCCTATTCTTCCTGTATCGACCGAGTTCGTCGATTCCGTCTTTCCTGAGGCAAGTCGAGTTTACTAAATGACCACCCGCGGCGTCTCCGATATCGTCGTGCAAGCCGCCCATCTCGGTTATCGCCGAGTACCCGAATGCCGCGTTTTTCGATTCTATTCCCGGGGCTGGAATGCAATGATCTCGACCCCGCAAAACGGACTCGAAAAATCTTTCGACGCTGAACGTGTAAGGTTTATCGAAAGCCCGTTCGTCCGAAAAGACGTGGTGATTGTCTGTCCTATCTTCGCCCAATATCGAGTATTTATCGACGACAGTTTTAACGTTTACGGACAAGGTGGGGTTGCACAAACAAACGTAATCATCATCTTCTTCTTTTTCTTCGTCTTCATTATTTTCTTTTTCTCCGAAACCGTAATCGAAAGTAACATCGTTGGTGTCACGCGTTTTTTTAGTTTTTTTCCTCAATTTAACCGAACACTCTTTTATCTGCCTATTACGCACGCACGTCGGGGCTCCATTTTTTTGCATTTCGTTACGGTACCCGGCCGAGCAAGCGCACTTTAATTTTTTCGAATTCGATATGTCGAAATCTATATCGCCGACGTTGCCGACTGGGAGGCCCGTTCGAGGGTGAAGAATTACGCCGTGAGGAACGCACGCGCGAATTTTATCGCACGGGGCTTTGTGAAGCGGAATCTTAGAGTAGAACGTATCTTCTTTCTCCTCCTCCTCCTCCTCCTTTCCATCGTCGTTCGTTGCTTCAACGGATTTATTGACTATATTTTTATTTACGCACACGGTGGTACTCGTTACGTAAATATCGTTTTTAGAATTTCGCACGGTTCCGGGAACGACGCGCGTCGTAAAGCGATTGAAATCTCTATCTTCGTCTTCCTTTATGAGACAAACTCCGGTGTTTGGCGGAAAATGACGCGAGGGATTATAACCTTTAGAGTCGAGGTGGACTAAGGAATTACCGGAAGCGTTTACGCACTGAGCACTGAATTCCACGCACGATAAACATTGTGTCGAAGGATTTTTCCGGGGATCGCATCTTACCAATTTACGCTGGCAGTGATCGTTGTGAACGGTCACGCGCACCTCGGAAAGCGGCAAATCGTTTATCGAGGGTAGGGAATAAACGTATTTTTTATTCTTGTTCGAGCGTTTTTTTTCGATTTTTTTTGCCTTAGTCATGATTGAAATAAAACGAGCGTAGCATAAAATAGGTTTATTGGTTTATTACACATAAAAAAACTAAAATTTACATCTAAGAGTTTAAAATATTTAGGTAACTGTCGTCGAGAGGCGAAGACGATATAGGACTGTAGATGGGCCGATATTGAGCTCCGATATCCGGTGTCTGAGCTCGGATCGGACTCTGGTGTTGGGAAGTAGCCGTGGATAAAGGACTGATTGGACTGGGGAAGTTATAGGGTGATGGTGTTTGCGCGGGTAGCGATGGTACTTGCGCGATCGAGTTGAGGGACGATGGTACTTGCGCGGGCATCGATGGTGTTGTAAAACGAGAAGAAGTAGAAAAAAGAGGAATAGTTTTTCTTTTCTTTGCGGTTGACGACGACGACGACGACGACGACGACGACGGAAATTTAGAGGTGGAGGCCTTGGGCGAATTAAAGCGGGATTTTTTTTTCGGCGTCTTTTTTTTTTTTTTACAAACTCTTTCGACCGTTGGATTTTTTATCCCGAATTTATTTTTGTAAATGAGGTCTTGGGTCATGGCTAAGGTACGATCATCGACGGTTACCTTATTACATAATCCGAGAGCTTTTTCCCCGGTTCGCAGCATCCTAATCAAGTAATCCTCCGAGGATTCACGGATTTTTTGAAGAGCGTCATTGCCTATCCTTACGCCGTCCGGAAACGTATGACTTAGCGTTTCCTTCACGAACCTTTTCATCGGAGCTTTTTTAATTTCCATTTTAACGTTTTCGTTAACTCTTTTCTCTTTATTTTTAACGACTTTTGATCTATCTTTCTTAAGAGTTTTTATTTTTTTTGAGGCCTCGGATTTATATTTTTGGCGCAAAGCCGCTAGTGGGATTTCTTCTTCAGAGGAGTCGAAATTCTTATTATTATTATTATTATTATTATTACCCTTATTATTTTTCGGGGCTGCTCGTTTTTTCTTAGCGTTGACTCGTTTCTTTTTTTCCGCTCGGTTCTTTTCAACAATGGTCAAAACCGGAGCATCGTCGTCAAGCGGCTCATTATTTTTGAGAAGGTTTCTCTTACGCTTAGCAAGTTTCCCTCCTTTTCCTATGCCTTTTCCTATCGTCTTATTTACGCCAGAAGTTGACGGGGCTGAAGTTTGGAAATTACTGGCTTTCTTTCCTTTATTTCCCTTCCCGGAATTCTTCTTGTTTTTAACTACACCAGAAGTTGACGGCGTCGAATTTTCTCCTTTTCCTTTTCCTTTCGCGTCCACTTTATTACTATTTTTCTCGTAAACTTTTTTTTCTCCGTGGCCACCTTGCGGTCGGAGTTGACTAGGGGATTTAGTCCAATACTTTTCCTTAATTTCGCCGGCATTTCGTTTAGGGGAGTCTTTCATTTTTCGCGCTGCGTTCTTTAATTTTTTATATAGGTTGTCAGTTTTTTTACACATGATAAAAATACAACAAAAACAAATTTATTTATTATTCGCATATTTTTCGCGTTTTATTAATCGGGTTTTGAGGATATCGACGCGATTTCGTTATGGTAGTTTTTAGACATCATTTCGGATGATATGTACGATATTCCTCAAAACCCGATTAATAAAACGCGAAAAATATGCGAATAATAAATAAATTTGTTTTTGTTGTATTTTTATCATGTGTAAAAAAACTGACAACCTATATAAAAAATTAAAGAACGCAGCGCGAAAAATGAAAGACTCCCCTAAACGAAATGCCGGCGAAATTAAGGAAAAGTATTGGACTAAATCCCCTAGTCAACTCCGACCGCAAGGTGGCCACGGAGAAAAAAAAGTTTACGAGAAAAATAGTAATAAAGTGGACGCGAAAGGAAAAGGAAAAGGAGAAAATTCGACGCCGTCAACTTCTGGTGTAGTTAAAAACAAGAAGAATTCCGGGAAGGGAAATAAAGGAAAGAAAGCCAGTAATTTCCAAACTTCAGCCCCGTCAACTTCTGGCGTAAATAAGACGATAGGAAAAGGCATAGGAAAAGGAGGGAAACTTGCTAAGCGTAAGAGAAACCTTCTCAAAAATAATGAGCCGCTTGACGACGATGCTCCGGTTTTGACCATTGTTGAAAAGAACCGAGCGGAAAAAAAGAAACGAGTCAACGCTAAGAAAAAACGAGCAGCCCCGAAAAATAATAAGGGTAATAATAATAATAATAATAATAATAAGAATTTCGACTCCTCTGAAGAAGAAATCCCACTAGCGGCTTTGCGCCAAAAATATAAATCCGAGGCCTCAAAAAAAATAAAAACTCTTAAGAAAGATAGATCAAAAGTCGTTAAAAATAAAGAGAAAAGAGTTAACGAAAACGTTAAAATGGAAATTAAAAAAGCTCCGATGAAAAGGTTCGTGAAGGAAACGCTAAGTCATACGTTTCCGGACGGCGTAAGGATAGGCAATGACGCTCTTCAAAAAATCCGTGAATCCTCGGAGGATTACTTGATTAGGATGCTGCGAACCGGGGAAAAAGCTCTCGGATTATGTAATAAGGTAACCGTCGATGATCGTACCTTAGCCATGACCCAAGACCTCATTTACAAAAATAAATTCGGGATAAAAAATCCAACGGTCGAAAGAGTTTGTAAAAAAAAAAAAAAGACGCCGAAAAAAAAATCCCGCTTTAATTCGCCCAAGGCCTCCACCTCTAAATTTCCGTCGTCGTCGTCGTCGTCGTCGTCGTCGTCAACCGCAAAGAAAAGAAAAACTATTCCTCTTTTTTCTACTTCTTCTCGTTTTACAACACCATCGATGCCCGCGCAAGTACCATCGTCCCTCAACTCGATCGCGCAAGTACCATCGCTACCCGCGCAAACACCATCACCCTATAACTTCCCCAGTCCAATCAGTCCTTTATCCACGGCTACTTCCCAACACCAGAGTCCGATCCGAGCTCAGACACCGGATATCGGAGCTCAATATCGGCCCATCTACAGTCCTATATCGTCTTCGCCTCTCGACGACAGTTACCTAAATATTTTAAACTCTTAGATGTAAATTTTAGTTTTTTTATGTGTAATAAACCAATAAACCTATTTTATGCTACGCTCGTTTTATTTCAATCATGACTAAGGCAAAAAAAATCGAAAAAAAACGCTCGAACAAGAATAAAAAATACGTTTATTCCCTACCCTCGATAAACGATTTGCCGCTTTCCGAGGTGCGCGTGACCGTTCACAACGATCACTGCCAGCGTAAATTGGTAAGATGCGATCCCCGGAAAAATCCTTCGACACAATGTTTATCGTGCGTGGAATTCAGAGCTCAGTGCGTAAACGCTTCCGGTAATTCCTTAGTCCACCTCGACTCTAAAGGTTATAATCCCTCGCGTCATTTTCCGCCAAACACCGGAGTTTGTCTCATAAAGGAAGACGAAGATAGAGATTTCAATCGCTTTACGACGCGCGTCGTTCCCGGAACCGTGCGAAATTCTAAAAACGATATTTACGTAACGAGTACCACCGTGTGCGTAAATAAAAATATAGTCAATAAATCCGTTGAAGCAACGAACGACGATGGAAAGGAGGAGGAGGAGGAGGAGAAAGAAGATACGTTCTACTCTAAGATTCCGCTTCACAAAGCCCCGTGCGATAAAATTCGCGCGTGCGTTCCTCACGGCGTAATTCTTCACCCTCGAACGGGCCTCCCAGTCGGCAACGTCGGCGATATAGATTTCGACATATCGAATTCGAAAAAATTAAAGTGCGCTTGCTCGGCCGGGTACCGTAACGAAATGCAAAAAAATGGAGCCCCGACGTGCGTGCGTAATAGGCAGATAAAAGAGTGTTCGGTTAAATTGAGGAAAAAAACTAAAAAAACGCGTGACACCAACGATGTTACTTTCGATTACGGTTTCGGAGAAAAAGAAAATAATGAAGACGAAGAAAAAGAAGAAGATGATGATTACGTTTGTTTGTGCAACCCCACCTTGTCCGTAAACGTTAAAACTGTCGTCGATAAATACTCGATATTGGGCGAAGATAGGACAGACAATCACCACGTCTTTTCGGACGAACGGGCTTTCGATAAACCTTACACGTTCAGCGTCGAAAGATTTTTCGAGTCCGTTTTGCGGGGTCGAGATCATTGCATTCCAGCCCCGGGAATAGAATCGAAAAACGCGGCATTCGGGTACTCGGCGATAACCGAGATGGGCGGCTTGCACGACGATATCGGAGACGCCGCGGGTGGTCATTTAGTAAACTCGACTTGCCTCAGGAAAGACGGAATCGACGAACTCGGTCGATACAGGAAGAATAGGATGTACGGCGGCGGCGTGGTTTCTTGCGCCGGAAGCGGCAGCGTGTCGGCGTTCGTCAAAAACGGTCCAGAATTTCGGGGGGGAGACGTCGTTAGAGAAGGGGGTTTTGCGCGCGCGCCGAACGTATCGTTGAAAGCGGTACCTTCGTCGAAATTCGGTTATCCAGGCCTCGGAAACACGTCGATGGAACATTCCGTCGCTTTACTGTCGTCCGCGGGGAGGGTCTATCCGGGCGGCGTTCATATGCGCGACGGATCGATCAAGAGAAAGACTAATTTGAACGAAGAAAAGACTTTAGTGAAATTCAGGAACGAGGGTAAAGTCGACGACGACGACTTGGACGAGTCGGAAAAGCACGATTTATTTATGCAAAAAATGAACGACCCCGGTATCGTCGCCGGCGCCTATTTAATTCCCAGCGAACACGATATGCACGGCACGAATTACGGAATCGGCGTCGCCAGCCGCGACGATACTACCTCGTCGGCCAATGCGCCGGAATCGTCATTAGAAACGCTCCCTCCGTTTAGTCGAACTTTCTTGACCTCGAACACGATTAGAAGGAGCGCTTCTTTTTATCCCGTCGTGAATATTTTCCGAGAGCTCGTCGGGAGAGGGAGAGTGCCCGCTAATTTAAAAAAGTTCTTTCCGACAATCTACGAATCGTGTCGTACGGACGACGAGTTGAAAAACCTTTTCGATTCGGATAGCACAATGCGAACTTTAGACGGTTTGGGGGGTTTGCTCCTCGAACCCACGACGGTAGGAACGCGCGCCCCTAACGGTTGGAAACGAAATTGGGTTTGCGAAGAGCTTTCCGCGAATTCTCCGAAACTGACCGATTTCTATTCGGGCTCCTTACTAATGGACGGAATGTTTTCGCGCATTGACGATCTCACGACTTTAATTCATAACTATTTTTATAACCGCGACGACCCAATACGAAGAAAAATCGTTTCCGTACCCGTCCCGAGAATCGCGTTCGGTAAACACGTGATTAGTAATTTCAATTCACACACGACTCTATTCGGCTTGCAGCAATACGACCTAGAAAACGCGAATTCTATTCGCTACAATTTCCGCGAGGGTGAAAAAATACCGGACTTCGTGAAGCACCAACTAATGAGCTCCGAAAACTTTCTGAAAGGCGCCTCTATTATAAATTATCCGCCGAGCAGTCCGGTTTCCTTTATCGAGCACGTCGATTTTAGCAAAAGGCTCTCGGAAGAAGACGCGCGAGCTCGGCTGAAAAAATATTCCAATCAATACGCGCTAGGCGATGGCGGCGAAAATCGATTAACCGATTACACGGCGAAGAGATACGCTTGGGAGAAAGTTCGAAAACCGTTGTGTCGGAAAGAATTCTCGGAGGGTAATTTCCGGGAGTACGGCAAAAGCGCGTTTCGGCCGACCGTTCCGGCGTTAGAATGCTATTTTCAAGCGATAAACCAAGCTAATCGGAAATTCGCGAATGTCGACGAAGACGAGGACGACAGCAGAGGGCTCCTCCTACATTTCTCCCAGCACAATAAAAAGCACGTCCAGATTTATCTAGGCCAGTATAAATACTTGAGCGAAGGCGACGGATGGTTGGGAGGAAACCTGAACCAGTATTTGCCGATGTTCATACCGAACGATACGACGTCGTATCCAACAGTCGGTAGAAAGGAACGGACTTTATTTTATTCCGAATTTTCGAGCACGGGGGAGACTCAATATTACCACGTATTCAAACACACGTATAAGGCGACGAAAGACTCGCACGTTTCGAAAAGAATAGATACCGGAAAGATTCCTATCCACACGTGCGGCTGCACGTGCGAAATCTCGTGTCAAAAGCGCTTTTCGTCCGTGCGTAGCAAATTGAAAAACCTCGGTGCGAATCGCATCGCCTACTTGGGATTTCTCAGTCGAAGTACCAAACTAACACCATTCGTATTTCAAAAACGGATTCCGTGCACCGACGCAAGATTATACGGCGCGTATTTACGAATAAAGGCTAATTTAGAGCTGCCGCGCGATTTAAGCCAGATGTTTCGTCCCCTCGCAAAACGCGATTACGGAAAGTTGCCACTCGCCCCGAATTATTTTATGATTTCTCCTCACAACACCGAGTCTATGAGCTACATGTGGGGGAGGCAATTAATCGAGGAACCTTTGTCGGATCCCACTAACGTAAATTCGGACGGCTCGCCCGAACTCCGAGTGAATGATGAAAAAAACTTTTTTGATTACCTCTACCCAAAATTATTAGGCGATCATTATCACGCGGAAGTTACGAGGTTTTTAGAATCCCTCTTAACTGTCATGCCGAGCACGATTTGCGCCAACGCGCAAAATTCCCGCGAAGACGGCGCTAAAGATATCGTGGCGCAAATGGGAACGCCGTACGCGATTCTTTGGAGTAGATTCGATTACCTGAAGGGGGAATACAGCAAAACCGATGGAAATAATAGGTCCCGATTACCCCCGTCGCCGTTAAAATTCGTTCACAACTATCCGATTACTACGCTCTCGTTCTCGGGCTTCGAATGCGGTCAAACGATAGCGGAAGGTCAGCACGCCATGGGCGGATATTTGTGTCCGTACAGGCCGTGGCAAGAAGATAACGCGCGAGTGGAAAAAGATGGAGTCGTCTACGACGCTGACGACGCTTTTAAATTTCGGGGCAAGCGGAATTTCTTCGGCGAAATGATCGATAACGAATTTTTAGAAACGATGGGTGTCGAAGATCACGAAAAAAAAGACGTCATAGTGGATCTGCTTAGACATTACGGCGCCGGTTGTTTATTCCAAAAAACGGCGGACGACATCGATACGAAGAAAACGTCCTCGTTCCCGATGGATGGTCGCTTTTCTTATTCAGCCTTCCCGCCAACGAGGCAGATGACGTGTCAGGTCAGACAACCTCTAGTCGCATTAGGTTTGAAAAAAGGTAATTTCGGAGTGGATTTAGAGGAAACTAGTCAGTTTTAATTTTTTTATATTTTTTGCTCTTAAACGATACATAAAGTCGTACAATAATAATAATAATAATAATAATAATAATAATAATAATAATAATTATAATAAGAATAATAATAATAGCAATTGTTGGATAGATTCAAAATTCTAATTTCCTTCTGCATTTGTAAATGTTGTGGCGAAGTTTAGCAATTTCTTCGCGATTTTTGTAACTCTTCAGCGGTCTTCTGACCACCCTTCGTAAAATTTCTTTCCTATCGAAGGTAACATCTGTCATTGCTCGTGTATTACTGCGGCGATAACTTTTCTTCAACTGCGAAATGAATAATAAAATTAGCCCTTTCAAATGTTGCTTTATCGACGTATTTACTTAATAAAAAAGAAAAAATACAAACTTCTAAAAATGATGCAAAAAAACTAATGATTGAAAATATAATAATAATATATATGTATATCAAATTTTAACTAGATATAATACTCACGCGGGGTGTTTAACTTGTAGATTTGTCGTTTAGTTTTCAAAATCAGCTGAGGTTAAATAGGTTTCACAGATTAGGTTGTTCCATAAACCTGCTCTAAATTAAAAGTATTGTCATCTGTCAATGCATAATATCGTAGAGAAAAAACTAGCGCGATGCTACTACTTTTATAGTCATATCGATTTTAATATTTAATTTTTTTTAATTATTTTTCATTTTAAATTATCTAATATCTTTATTTTCTTTTTTATTTCAGATAAATATTTAATTTAAGATTTTTTTTTTTATAAATAATTTGAAAAATCGAAAAAATATTTGAATTTTCGAGAAAAAAAACATGAAATCACTTAAACATATTATTAAAAGAAGGAATCGAAATTTCGAAGATGAATTATTGGTTGACGATGATGTAGAAGTAAAGAAGAAGGGCGATGGGGAAAAAAGGGATATTCAAACACGTTCTTATGACTACAAATTTTTAGCAAATGAAACCAAATGCCTTGAAAAAAAGATGTCGTATATTGACATTCGGAACCTTAATATGCCAGAGTGTCAAACGCCTCCAGAGACAAAAAAGAAAACTAAGCACGTGAGATTTCATAATGGGTCTTGGCTAAACAATATCATTTTCACCAGCCCCTTAGCATCATCATCAACAAAAAAAGAAATAAATAATAATATGATGAAGACGACACTCCCGAATAACGTTGCGATTTTTAAAACCCAGGTTCTTCCTTCCGCACCTCCTCTTTCTTTATTCTATACACCAGATACATAAGACTCGACATTCAACCCTGAATTATTGTTATTTCAAGGAGAAAGAGATAACTTTACTAAGAAGCAATTCTAAATGTACATTTTTATATTTGATAATAAAAAGCATTCAAAATATATTTTTAATATCCTGTTTTTGTTATAAGAAATGAGAATGTTTCGATAAATAAATGGATCTCGCGCTAAAGCAAAATTTAACGATTATATAATTTTTTCTTATAAGAAATACAATGACAAGAAAAAAAAACACTAAGATATTCGTTCATATATTTCTATTTTCATTACTGACGTTTCGTCGGTCCTTTAATAACAGTTTATTATAGAATATGTAGGTTTCGAAATACGTTCAAACGTGTTAAAACTCAGTAGACCTTCATAAAGTGTCTTTTCAACGGGCTTGATATTCTTATTTGACGTTACCTCGATGTCTAAGTTCCCTATCGCATAATCTTTCTGGTGAAATTTTTTTTTCTTCGAGACTTCACAAAAAATTTTCAAGGTTTCGGGAACTTATACATCGAGGTTACGACACATAGGGAGATCGAAACCTTAGAAATGTCCCTGTTTAAAGGGCTAATCGACTACACTACGTTTAAAAGTATTCGGAAAAGAAAATATCTAAATATCAACTCATCCTCGGGACCCGAGGAAACGGCATGAGGTAAAACCTGAAATTTAGGAAAGAATATACAAGTTTTTTTTTAAAGGAATAAAAATATTTATATAATACATGAACATTTTTGCTTTGAGCGAGATACATTTATTTTTCGAACAATTTATTTATTATTTTATTTTTTTTTTAAATTAGTTACCCCTAAAAATATTTTATTAAAGAAAACGGGATTTAAGGGGAGACTAATTTAAAAAAAATTATTCCTCTTAAAATACTAATTAATTATATAACTTTAAACTTTTTTTTCAAAATAATTATTTGTTATTTAAATAAAACATTCGGAAACACAATTAAATGAGAATGGAAAACAACATTCGACTTTTCGACCTCGGATAAAAGTCTTACAAAGCACCGTTTTTTGTGACCCGATGACAGTTGGAAGCACATTTTTGTGACCTGAGGAATTATATACTGATCAAATTTTGCTTTGCCCGAGATTCATTTATATTTAGAAATATTTTATTGTTATTTCAATCCATATTATATACGTTTAAACGCTTATATAAACGCTTATAAACGCTTAAATATTTTGATAAATAAGTTTTAATCGCATTAACTCAAACACTTACTTATCGAAATTTTTTATTACCCTAGCCAGCTATACGATATACGCTTACACATCAATTATTTTTTAGAAATAATTCAAAATTATTCCTAAATATATTATGCGAGAAGTCGATTCCTTAAGTGGCGTTTAATCGGATCTCGGGAAAAGATCCTAGTAAGATATTTTGGTTTCGAAATACGTTCAAACGTATTAAAACTAAGTAGACCTTCATATAGTATCATTTCAACGGGCTCGATCTCCATATTTGACGTAACCTCGATGTCTAAGTTCCCAATCGCATAATTTTTTTTGGAAAAAAACTTTTTTCATCGAGACTTCTCAAAATTTTTTTTAAGGTTTCGGGAACTTAGACATAGAGGTTGCGACACATTGGGAGATCGAGTCCTTAGAAATGTTACCTTTTCAAGGGCTAGTCGGCTATACTACGTTTGAACGTATTCGGAAGCCAAAATATCTAATTATCAGCCCTTCCTCGATACCCGATGAAACGTCACTAACGGAATCGACTTCTCCTAAAATATAGATAGGAGAAGGATTAAATAATTTTATCATATAATCGTTTAAACGTATATAATATGGATAGAAGTAACATTAAAATATTTTGATAAATAAGTGTTTAAACTTTTTATATAATAAAAAAATTTGAGTTTGATACCTTTGGTTAAAAAAGCATAAAAATTCCCGTTTAATCGCATTCCTTTAAACACTTACTTATCGAAATAATTTATTACTCTAGTCAGCTATATGATATACGTTTATACAACAATTATTTGTAGAAATAATTCAAATATATTAGTAAATATAATATGAGAGAAGTTGACTCCTTTAGTGGCGTTTCAACGGATCTCGTTAAGAGTTACTAGAAAGATATTTTGGTTTCGAAATATGTTTAAACGTATTACAACTCAGTATTACTTCATATAGTATCATTTTAACGGGCTTGATATTCCAATGTGACGTAACCTCGATGTCTAAGTTCCCGATCGCCTAATTTTTTTTCGGAAAATTTTTTTCCCATCGAGCCTTGACAAAATTTTTTTAAGGTTTTGGGAACTTAGACATCGAGGTTACGACACATAGGGAGATCGAGTCCTTAGAAATGTTACTGTTTCAAGGGCTAGTCGGCTATACTACGTTTGAACGTATTCGGAAGCCGAAATATCTAATTATCAGCCCTTCCTCGGTACCCGATGAAACGTCCCTAACGGAATCGACTTCTCCTATAATATAGATAGGAGAAGGATTAAATAATTTTATCATATAATCATTCAAACGTTTATAATATGGATAGAAGTAACATTAAAATATTTTGATAAATAAGTGTTTAAACTTTTTATATAAGAAAAAAAAATGAGTTTGATACATTAGGTTAAAAAAGCATAAAAATTTCCGTTTAATCGTATTCCTTTTAAACACTTACCTTTCGAAATAATTTATTACTCTAGCCAGCTATATGATATACGTTTATGCAACAATTATTTATAGAAAGAATTCAAATCCATTAGTAAATATATTATGAGAGGTCGACTCCTTTAGTGACGTTTCGTCGGATCTCGGGAAGGGTTACTGGTAAGATATTTTGGTTTCGAAATACGTTCAAACCTATTAAAACTAAGTATTCCTTCATATAGTATCATTTCAACGGGCTTGATATTCAAATGTGACGTAACCTCGATGTCTAAGTTCCCGATCGCCTAATTTTTTTCGGAAATTTTTTTTTTCATCGAGCCTTGACAAATTTTTTTTAAGGTTTTGGGAACTTAGACATCGAGGTTACGACACATAGGGAGATCGAGTCCTTAGAAATGTTACTGTTTCAAGGGCTAGTCAGCTATACTACGTTTGAACGTATTCTAAATCCAAAATATCTAATTATCAGCCCTTCCTAGATACCCGATGAAACGTCACTAACGGAATCGACTTATCCTATAATATAGATAGGAGAAGGATTAAATAATTTTATCATATAATCATTCAAACGTTTATAATATGGATAGAAGTAACATTAAAATATTTTGATAAATAAGTGTTTAAACTTTTTATATAAGAAAAAAAAATGAGTTTGATACATTAGGTTAAAAAAGCATAAAAAATTCCGTTTAATCGTATTCCTTTAAACACTTACCTTTCGAAATAATTTATTACTCTAGCCAGCTATATGATATACGTTTATGCAACAATTATTTATAGAAAGAATTCAAATCCATTAGTAAATATATTATGAGAGGTCGACTCCTTTAGTGACGTTTCGTCGGATCTCGGGAAGAGTTACTAGTAAGATATTTTGGTTTCGAAATACGTTCAAAGCTATTAAAACTAAGTATTCCTTCATATTGTATCATTTCAACGGGCTTGATATTCAAATGTGACGTAACCTCGATGTCTAAGTTCCCGATCGCCTAATTTTTTTCGGAAATTTTTTTTTTTCATCGAGCCTTCACAAAATTTTTTATTAAGGTTTCGGAACTTAGACATCGGAGGTTACGACACCATAGGGAATCCGAGTCCTGAGAAATGTTTACTGTTTCAAGGGGAGTCGGCTTGGTGCTACGTATTGAACAGTATTCTAAAGCCAAAAATTATCTTAATTTAACAGCCTCCTCGATACCGATGAAAACGTTCGATATCTGGAATCGACTTTATCCTTAATATAGATAGGAAGAAGGATTTAAATAATTTTATCATATTAATCGTTTAAACGTAATATAATATCGGATAGAAGTAACATCTAAAATACTTTTTGATAAATAAGTGGTTTAAACTTTTTATATAATAAAAAAATTTGAGTTTGATACCTTTGGTTAAAAAAGCATAAAAATTCCCGTTTAATCGCATTCCTTTAAACACTTACTTATCGAAATAATTTATTACTCTAGCCAGCTATATGATATACGTTTATGCAACAATTAATTTATAGAAAGAATTCAAATCCATTAGTAAATAATATATTATGAGAGGTCGACTCCTTTAGTGACGTTTCATCGGATCTCGGGAAGAGCTACTAGTAAGATATTTTGGTTTCGAGATACGTTCAAACTTATTAAAACTAAGTATTCCTTCACAATAGTATCATTTCAACGGGCTTGATTTTCTATTAGACGTAACCTCGATGTCTAAGTCCCCGGATCGCCTAATTTTTTTTTGGAAAATTTTTTTTTTCATCGGAGCCTTGACAAAATTTTTTTTTAGGTTTTTGGAACATTCTATAGACAATCGAGGTTACCGACCCCCACATAGGAGATCGCAGTCCATTAGAAAATGTTACTTGTTTTCAAGGGTACCGTCGGCTAATATTACTACGTATTGAACGTACATTCTAAAGCCAAAATACTTCTAATTATCAGGCCCTTCCTCGATACCCCGATGAAACGTCGACTAACGGATCGACTTACCTAAATATAGATAGGAGAAGGAATTAACATAATTTTATCTTAAATCGTTTTAAACGTATAAATATGGATACGAAGTAACATTAAAACATTTATTGATAAATAAGTGTTTAAACTTTATTTATATCAATTAAAAACAATATGAGTTTGGTACCTTAGGTTAAAAAAAGCATAAAAATTTCCGTTTAATTATCGCATATCCTTTAAACAACTTACTTATCGAACATAATTTTATGTACTCTCGCCAGCTATTGATATTAAATACGTCTTTTGCAACATTATTTATAGAAAGAACTCGTCAAATTCCATTGTAAATAATATATTATGAGACGGCGACTCCTTTAGTGACGTTCATCGGATCTCGGGTAAGAGCTACTCAGTAACGATATTTTGGTTTCGAAATTACGATTCAAACCTATTAAAACTAGCTATTCCTTCACGATAGTTATCATTATCAACGGGCCATTGATCATATCACTAATGTGACGTAAACCTCGAATGTCTCAAGTTCCCGATCGCCTAATTTTTTTATTCGGAAAATCTTTTTTTTCATCGAGCGCTTGACCAAAATATTTTTTTTAAGGTTTTTGAACTTAGACATCGAGGATTACGACACATAGGGAGATCGAGTCCTTAGAAACGTTACCGTTTTTGAAGGGGAACTCGGCTATACTACGTTGGAACGTATTTAAAGCCAAAATATCTAATTATCAGCCCTTCCTCGATACCCGATGAAACGTCACTATTGTCACTAACGGAATCGACTTATCCTATAATATAGATATCAGAAGGATTAAATAATTTTATCATATAATCGTTTAAACGTATATAATATGGATAGAAGTAACATTAAAATATTTTGATAAATAAGTGTTTAAACTTTTTATATAATAAAAAAATATGAGTTTGATACCTTTGGTTAAAAAAGCATAAAAATTTCCGTTTAATCGCATTCCTTTAAACACTTATTTATCGAAATAATTTATTACTCTAGCAGCTATATGATATTACGTTTATGCAAACATTTATTTATAGAAAAATTCAAACCATTAGTAATAATATATATAGAGGTCGATCCTTTGTGACGTTTCATCGGATTCGGGAGGAGTTACTAGTTTAAGATATTTTTGGTTTCGAAATAACGTTCAAATTATTTAAAAACTTAAGTATTCCTTCACATTAGTATTCAATTTCACTGGGCGCTTGATATTAATGTTGAACGTAACCTCGATGTCTAGGTTCCCGATCGCCTAATTTTTTTCGGAAATTTTTTTTAATCATCGAGCCTTCATAAAAAGTTTTTAAGGTTTCGGGAACTTAGACATCGTTACGACACATAGGGAGATCGAGTCCTGAGAAAATGTTACTGTTTCAAGGGATAGTCGGCTATACTACGTTTGATTGAACGTATTCTAAAGCCAAAATATCTAATTAACAGCCATTCCTCGATACCGATGAAACGTCACATCTCTCGGAATCGGACTTCTTCCTATATTATAAATATAGATAGGAGAAAGGAATTAAATAATATTTTATCAAATTAATCGTTTAAAAACGTATATCAATATGGATAGAAGTACATTAAAAATATTTTGATAAATAAGTGTTTAACTTTTTTTTATAAATAAAAAAAAAATATGAGTTTGATACTTTAAGGTTAAAAAAGCATAAAGATTTCCGTTTAATCATTCCTTTTAACACTTACTTATCGAAATAATTTTATTACTCTAGCCAGCTATATGATATACATATATGCAACAATTATTTATAGAAAGAATTCAAATCCATTAGTAAATATATTATGAGAGAAGTCGATTCCTTTAGTGACGTTTCATCGGATCTCGGGAAGAGTTACTAGTAAGATATTTTGGTTTCAAAATACGTTCAAACTTATTAAAACTCAGTATTCCTTCATAAAGTATCATTTCAACGGGCTTGAAATTCCAATGTGACGTAACCTCGATGTCTAAGTTCCCAATCGCATAATTTTTTTTTGACAAATTTTTTTTTCATCGAGCCTTCACAAAATTTTTTTAAGGTTTCGGGAACTTAGACATCGAGATTACGACACATAGGGAGATCGAGTCCTGAGAAATGTTACTGTTTCAAGGGCTAGTCGGCTATACTACGTTTGAACGTATTCGGAAGTATTCTAAAGCCAAAATATCTAATTATCAGCCCTTCCTCGATACCCGATGAAACGTCACTATCGGAATCGACTTCTCCTATAGCTATAATATAGATAGGAGAAGGATTAATTAATTTTATCAAATAATCGTTTAAACGTTTATAATATGTTTCGAAAAAATAAAAAATGGAGAAAAAATATTCTAATTAAAGGAAAACGTGACTTAAGAGGAGAGTAAATTAAAAAAGCATAAAAATTTCCGATTAATCGCATTCTTTCAAACACTTACTGGGCGAAATTACTCGTTACTGCCGACGGCGATATGATACATCTGCCATGCGGTTTCAGAACCATTTTACGAAACGCATGTTTTTGCATTACGTCCTCCGTTAGGAGAGAAGTCGATTCTTTTAGTGGCGTTTCTTCAGATCTGGGGCAGAGTTACCAGGTAGATATTTTGATATCGAAATACGTTCAACTTATTAAAACTCAGTATTCCTTCATATAGTATCATTTCAATGGGCTTGATATTCCAATGTGACGTAACCTCGATGTCTAAGTTCCCGATCGCATAATTTTTTTATTATTATTATTTTTATTATTATTTAACTCATTTGTTTTTTTTAACTTGGGCAAGGTTATATCTAGGTAGATAGATTGTTATATATTTTATCATTAGGAATCGTGGCTTCGCCGCGAATGTGCGTATACACCCTGAAGACCAGTGCCTGATAATTTATTTTATTTTATTTCATTATTCATAATTGTTATTTAATTTGAAGAAAAAACTACTTTGTGACTTAGTCTATCACACCAAATTAGACTCAAATAACTCAAAAGGAAAAGGATATAGAAACTCTGAAAGATTTATCAATAAACGTCACTTTCTCAAATACGAAGCGTAGCGAAATCTACGAAGTCTTCTGATTCCAAAATTATTCCTGAGTCGCAGATGGACTCCTTACGAATCGTTTTATCGAAAAATATGGGGCTAGGGAATTAAATTTCAACCTGCTATTTTCGCTATTTGATTCAGACGACGAAGAAAAAACCTCAGCGAGCTTTCTAATCTTTCTTGAAAATGTGACGAAATATTCATACGATGTTACTGATTCAATAATCATGACGTTGACCAAGTATATGGTCGCAGAAGACAGTGCAGGCGAGGATGATCCCGTAGTTGCTAGAACCGCTGAAGTTATTACCAAAATGAGTATCGGGTACCAAAACTTAAAATCTTTGGTTTTTTCTATAGATGGGTATGAGACCTTTACAAAACTAACGAATTTGATGAAGGAAAAACAATATCGACCTTTATTTGATATAGAGAAGATAGAAATTGTTAATACCGGCATTAACCCTTTCACTCACGCCGACTTTCTCGAAATAATGAAAAATATTTCGATATTATTTCCAAACTTAATCACTCTAAAATTAATATGCATCTGTTGCAAAAAGGTGGTAAGAGAGAACACGTCCGAAATGATTAGTAAAGAAGATCCTCCTCTTCTTTTAAGCAAATCAGCGAACGCTTTGATTAGCGAATCCGACTTGGATTTTTTCAAAATTACAAAAAAATTTGTCGAAATTGATTTTTCGAGTAAATTGCCGAAACTTCTTATTCCTTCGTTTAAAGAATTAACTACACTAATTGTGGATCACAACAACATCGAGGAAATTATGGAAATCTCATCGTTGTTTAACTTGCAAAAAATTGGAGTTCGTTTAAACCATAAACACCCATCTACCGTTATTAGCAGCGAACGTGTAAGACTATTGGCTGCAAAAACTGGGCTGAAGACATTAGAATTGATTTTCAGTTTTTCAGCGGAAGAAGAAATTTTTCCCAACTACTCTTACAATATGTGGTCAAATACATTTCGCGAATGCTATAATTGTTCTAGCCAAAAATTTGCTAATTTAGTCGTGGTGGTTGAAATCGAAAACAGAAGATTAATTGAATGGGAAATCAGTGAAACTCCACCGCCAGTCGAAAACTTCGTTAAATTATCAAGGGGGGAGGAAGAAAAAGAAGAACATGCGTTATTTAGTGAAAAAGAAAGAAAATTCAGTGCGTTATTTAGAATTTTGGAAGATAACTTTTTGAAACTTCTTTCTAAAGATCGTGAAAGAAACGAAATAAAGATACCATCATGTCTTGCGTGCAGAGGGATTCATGCGGTTATGACGCTCTTTATACGCTTGACTTACCACCCGACTCTACAATCATGTCATTTACATGGTGGTAAATTATGGCGAAATGGAATGAAAAAAAAAAATAATTGATTCTTGGGATACAAAATTTTTTAGAAACCAATTGCAAAGGAGTATTAGAAAGGTCGATGGTTCCTTAGAATTGAATTTGCGAAACGTTTGTCAATTTAATGCTATCCTTCAAAGAAACGAACATACGTCTCCTTTCCGATTCCCAAATATTCGTGTCATGAGATTGTCATACGACGAAAAGAGACACTTTTACATTCAAATACTAAATGTGGCTCATTAAACAATAAAATCGTCGAAGCCTTTCCGAATCTGACTGATTTGAAAATCAGAATAAACGATTATTGAGATTCGTCTCTGAAAAAAAGTATTGATAACCACAAAATGATAGCTAGTTACGTAAATAAAATCGATCTTAAAAATTTGATAGAATTGAAGATCGATTTTTCTGATCTTTTATATTATATTTGTAGTGTCTCTCCAAATCTAGAAAAGGTCGTCATATTTTTACATTGGGAACATATAGATCTTTGCGAAATTCATAAACTTTTGAATATCACTGGCTATTTGAAAAGAGGAGTGGAGTTTAATTTTGATAACTTCTTAGCAGATAAGCAAAAAATGTTCAAGTACTTTATAGGTAACCATAAACGCACGTATGAAAGAAATATTGACCAGCTGTTCGAAAAAATTATGGTGACTATGACTGATGATCATGAAAAATCCATCATTCTATGGAATATAAAACAATATAACTCTTCGGAGATGCCTAATTTACCAGATGGTTGTGAATCAATTGACAGCGATAAATACGAGGTGGAAAGAGAAACGAACTTCTACGGGAGTCAATTATGGTTAAAAGATGATATCTATTTTTATTACTCACACACTTTTTTTAAGTTTTTAGAAAAAGTTCAAGATCGCAAGCCCAAGACATTTCATTTGATTCTTCCCTTTATTGAAAATCATGAATTTTTTAATAGCCTTTTTAAAGCTGTCGAACGTATAATAGATAGTATAAGAGAAATATAGTAATAATAAGTGAAGAAATCAAAGATGAAATTTAAAATTATATATATTATATAATATATTTTATATATATTATATATATATAATTAATATATATATATATATATATATATCTCTCTCTCGTAAATATATACTTATATATATATAATAAATATTATTATATATATATAAGTATATATATAGTATACTTATATAATATATATATATTTATATATAATAATAATATATATTATATATTATATATTATATATATATATATATATATATATAATATAATATATATATATATATATATATATACATACATTTGTACATATAATAAAAAAAATTTTTCAACCCAAAAATTTGTATTATTACTTTTAAATTTATTATGTCAGAACTAAAATTTTGTAATTTATCAAATCGTTTTATATATGATCCATATTTTTGTATTGAAATTTTTTTGATTATACTTCTAAAATTATTATTATTATTCTAATATTATTATTGTCATAAAATACCTTCCAAATCATAATCATTATCCTCTCTACATATATTAATATTCTAAACTTGCGGCCTTTTTATCAGCCGATCGTCTCCATTTGTTCGGTGGGTTACATTGCCATAATTTTACAGTATGCGATAATTATGCGCGGGCGTAAGCCCGTGCCTAAAATGCAAGCTTGACCGAAGGTTCAAGCTGAGCGTAGCGATGCTGCTTGTTATTATTATTATTATTATTATTATTATTATTTTATTATTATTATTATTATTAATTTATTATATATATTATTATTATTTTTGTTAAAAATTTCACCATATTATTGTTATAAAAATCATATCTCGCGCCTCAGACTCATCTATAAATAAAAAATATAAAGTATTTTTATCGATCATTAAATTAAAAAGACACTAATTACAAAAAGGAATTTTTTTTAATGGAACCTTACTAAATTAGATTTTATCAAACGTCGACGAGTTGAAAAACATTACCGAATTCTTCGTTCTCCCTTAAAAAACGGAACAACTTTTGCCCTCAAGAGTTCCTCTTCGGTACGATACTGGGAAAAAAAATTAGAATTGTCGGAGAAAGAGTCTCGTCCTCGTTTTTTCAGACCAGCGTTGAGTCCCTCATATTCTTCTTCCTCGTCGTCGTTAAAATTACTACCTATTCCCGCCAATCTGCCTTCGTTTTCTCTTCTCCTCACTAACTCCGCAACGTCCTCAAACCCGTTTTGGGTGAGGTATCGATCGTATTTGTCTAAACTGAAATTGTCGTTGAAAATTATTTTAGAAAAGGCCAGCTTGAAACCCTCGATATCCTTTTTATCCAAAATTTCCTTTAACGGAAACAATGGTTTCTTCAATTGCAACCCGATCACGTTTCGCAACAGCCATAGAGATACAGTGTGACAAAAAGAGTTAAATGGCGCGAACCTGTAACTGGCGATGTTAAAAATATCGTGCTTTTCCTTGCTCGTAAATATAGTATCGCGAACAACGGGATCTCCAATCAGCAGCAGTAAAAGAAACAAATAAGACGAAAAATAAGTTAATGACGTTAATTCTTTTTGTTGCATAATGTACTCTTCACCGTCGTAACTAAGAATAAATTCCGCGAAGTTTTCGATATATTCCTTGGCGCGAAGAGGTATATCCTTCTCCTTATATCGAAAACTGTTAGCTAGAATGTGCAATTCGGTTTTTTCAACCTCGCCTTTTTCTTTAAGGAGAGTATGCCGAATAAGAAAATCGTTCATTTCCGCGGCGTGTTTAAATTTAACCGGGTAATTGTTTTCGCAAAGCACGCACCCAGTCATGACGTAAACGTGATGAGTCATGAAATCGCTCAATAACGTTTTAGAACTCAATAATAATTCTTTTTTTTCGGCGCGGCGGGCGTCGTCGTGATCCTGAAAGGGATCGGTCGTAGAAAAATCTCGCGAGGCGATTAAGAAAAAGGCGCCCCATAACAGGGAATGCTCGTAGTTTAATTCTACGTTTTTAAACGTTATTCGTCGTCCGTGAGTCAAATACTTCGTTACGACGGCTCGGACCTTTCGTTCGTCACGTTCGCCACCGCCGCCAGCGCCGCTCTCCCACCAATATTGTAGTCTTCGCGAATTATTCGAATTCGCCCTATTATCTACTATCCCGTTATCATCCACTAAATATTTAAATTCCGTGGCTCTAATCAAATTTATTAAATTGGAGCAAGTCTTTTGAGAAAATACGGCTTCGTAACAAACCCCGACGAATATGCACGGATGCTCGTTTTTGCATATGGATTTATGATCGATAAATTTAAAAAAGTTGCTGTTATTACTATTACTTTTCATCGCGGAGAGGATAAAAGAATCCGCGTCTCGTTCGAGGTCGCGAGCTAAACGTTCGTGATTATAATCCGTTTTAACGAAATGCGCGATCGCGGACGAGAAGAGTTTCACGGTCGTAAATATTCTTTGCCGTATTAACGTTTTCGCCTTGCAGAAATCATTGTTATCGTTCGCCTCTTTGATATTTTTGGTGAATACCGAAGCGAAAATGTAATCCACACTCTCGGCCAAAGATTGATGACGATGACGTCGAATGATAATTTCCTTGAGACAACATTCGAAAGCGTTCAAAAGAATTAGGAGAGGATATTTTTTTCGATTCGGGTGAATTGTTACGATCGCGGTAAAATTCCGTTTGATAGTGTAATACGGAGGAACGTAACGCTTCAGCAAATCGATTTTAGTCAAAAATAACCTATATTCGTCTATCCATTGAGATTTATCGTCACTACCGTCCTCCTTAATAAAAACGGCTCTGTCGGTTTTGAGTAGGAGCAACGCGATACAGTCCGATGAAGAGAATAAGGGTTTCTTATTTTCGGAAAATAATGCGCACGGCGGCTTTTCACCGTCAGATCCGTTTTTCCACACGCAATATCGAAGCAGGGACAAAGCTTTCTCGAAATCGTTTTCCTCCGTTAAAGTACGATAGCTATTTTCGTTATCGTTATCGGTTGAGATGATAATTTTAACGCTCGGTAGTCTCAGATAAGCGTCGTTACCGCTAATCTTTTTAAATTCCGGAGGTAGATTACGAAATTTTTCTTTCGCATTTTCTTCGGAAATGAAAACTTTATACGATCTAAAGTTATCGTCCATCAAGTTTCGAATGTCTAGCTCGAGAAACTGTCTTTGGCCCAGTAAATCAAGTAGTTTTTCTTCTGAGTTTAAAATTTCTCGAACCGTCTTCCGCGAAATAAAAAAGGAGGACGACGACGACGACGATGACGACGACGGAGCGACTGGTCGCCCGGTGGTCTTTGCATCGTTAGGAGCAATTTGATCGAGAGATATTGCGGTTTCGTTGTATAATATGATTAGAGTCGCCAGCGATAAAGATAATTTCTTTTCATCCAGCGTATATAGATCTTTACTCCCTTCTTCATTTTCGTCATATTCGCGTCTTCGTTCATTTTGTAAAAACAATAATATATCCACCGACATCACCGAGAGGAAAGGTAGTAAGAATTATTAATAATTCCGCGAAAATATAATAATTTATTTATTAATATCGCGAAAACATTAGAATGAAATTGAGTTAAATAAAAATTAAAATAACTAATTTATTTTAAAACAATAATTTATTTTATCCACGTGCGGGCCGCCGAGAAGAATGTATGTACTCTAAGATGGTATCGAATTATTGCGACAAATGCATGGATGCGTTCGATGGCGGCGGCGGCGGCGAAAGGCCGTTACGATTTTTTGAATTAAATATCGCCTGCGCGTTCGATCAAGCTCCGCCCGACCCTTTGTATTTTATGAATTCGAGCGCCGAAAGTAAGTTGCTGCTACTTTTCGATCGGAATGTCACTCCAGACGACATCTCTTTAAAACTGTTTTCGATAAACTACGAATCCTTGCCCACGGGAAAAGATTACGATAAATATTATATAAACCCCTTCGAATCGAAAAAGAAAACTTTTTTGTCAAGAGGAATTCAAAATTTCTTAAACAAATTTAAAAATGGAGAGTCCCGTCGCTTGATTTCCTCCTCCTCCGGTAATCCCAATGCCGGTGAAAGTGAGACTAATTGCGTCGATGCCTGTAAAAGCGCTAAAGCCATCGACGCTATTATGAAAAAAAGCGACCTGTTTTGCTATCCATTTACGTCGTCTTGTTTCGTAATCAGGCCTACGATTAAAGAACCGGAAACCAAATCGATAATCGCGTATTCGGTTTTAATGTTGTGTAATTTAGCCGAAGAAAAGGGAAGACTCTCGCGCTACTGCTCCATCATTAAAACGAACGACGACGATATGATGTGCTCGGAATTGAAATTTTTAGAAAGCGAGTGTCACAAGGATTACGGAAGCGAAAAAATGTTGATAGAGTATTTAAAAGGTTTGAGTTCTACCGATATTTTTTCTTTTTATGAAGAACCTTATTCTTCTTCTTCTTCTTCCCAACGCTCGAACAGGCTCATCACCCCTTCGTCGACGACATCATCCTTTTGGAATATAGGTGGTAAAAGAAATAATTACTCCGTTTTAAAATTGATGTTTCTCTATTCGAACTTTAAAACTTTATCGAGATCCAACCTCGGTTATTTGTTCTTGACGACAGATTTTCGCAACAATTGCATTCGCAACGACGTATTCAGGAACAATCTAATAAACTATTTCATCTCATTATTTATAGCGAACTGAAATATTATTTCATCTTCAAATAATAATAAATATATTTTAAAGAATTTTTTTTTATTAATTCCATAAAAAGATAAAAAAATCATAATGCTTTTTAAACTAATCGTATTTACGATATTTTTTATCATTCTAGTAAATTACCTTAAATCGTTCTCTCTGTTTCAAGATAAAAGAAATTCGCTCTTCCCGAAACAAGAACCGAATGCCCCGTTAAGAAGATTTTTAAAAAATATTAAAAGTTTTCTTTTAGGCGACTCAAATAATCAAAAGAGTTAATAAAGGAATCACCGGTATATTAACAGCGAAGTTTATTTACGATCCAATCCTATTCGGTTGACTAACTCACCGAGCGAGCTATCTAGTTATCACCTTTTTAAAATACTAATAATTGGTGTAGTAAATAATCTATATCTAAAAACGAAAGCGATAATAAATTTTTTTTTAAGTTAAAATTTTTTAACGCAAACTCAAGAGCAAATATTTATAATTTCTTTTGAGAACAAAAAAAAATAAACTACAACGCGAAAATGATTCGAAAATTTGGAGTCACTAAAGATCGTACAGTAACTTTTAACCCAAATCCGGTATTTGAACCGATATCCGAAGAAAACGAGTCCGAATGGGACGACGATTACTCATCGTTTACGGAAGATGAAGAAGAAGAAGAAGATGAAGAAGTTCAAAATAATCGCCCCGATAACGAAAGAAAAGACGACGAAGAAATAAACGAAGAACGTTTAAATTCGAACACGGACGACATATCTTCGCAATACGTGCAAGCGGGAAACTATGATTTTGACGTCGATAGAGACGACGAAACGACTTTAAACGCATCTCAATCGAAACAAAACAATTTTTTTCGACGAATAAAAAACAAAATTTTGCCAAAATATTTTTCGGCTCCGAATACTGCGCCGTTAAAAATCAAACCCGTGAAAGAATTCGTAAAAGAACATTTTTAAATAGAAGTAAGAAACATAATTAAGATCTTCGTCATCGTGAAAATTTTTATTATACAATTAAAATTATTTATCCATTAAATCGATGCGTCTCAATAGTCTTTTGCTCCAACAAAATACTTTATTATTATTATTTTTTTATTATAATTGATTATTCATTGATTAAATGACTTGAATTAATATTATTTTATTAGTTATTTATTATTATTAATTATTATTATTATTATTACTATCTACAGAGTATGTTTAATCGCATTTGCCTCAGAAAGTTACATATTTGATAGCTTAGTGTCAACAAGGTATTCTGGCCGATATGTGCAGCAACTTCATAACTAGTAATTTTGTCTTATATGAACAATTGTTTAATGATCTAAGCTTATTCAATTTTTAAACTAAAGTTTCCTTAACTCAAATTTTAAATTCAGTTTTTTAATTTAATGAAATTAAAACAATATATTGTGATAGATTTCTTAACTTGTGCAAACATTCACAAGCCTCGTTTTATTTTTGTAAAAATATGAGAGAATGTAGCGAGGAATGAAGAGTAGCGCACATCTTCAACGCAAAGAGTATTAAGAGAGACGCAGAAGTGAACGGACTGTTTTGGCTGGAGAGATCTGCAGCAGGTAAATACAATGGATCAGATCATTAGTTGTCTTCCGAAGTCTATTCATCATATTGGCCACGTATTTTCTTATTAACTTCACGCTTCTTGTTAATAACGACTATTATACTCATTTTCCTCTGTCTCGTCACGTTCTAATATATATATTATATATATATATATATATATATATATATATATAATAAATATATATTATGATAATTAGTATATATATATATATATTATTATAATATAATATAACAGATATAATTATATATAATATATGATTATGATGTGTTTTCATTTCGCAGCATAAAGTCTATGATTTCTGAGAAAAAGCTTCCTTAAGGACCGAGCTAAAACATAAAAAAAATAATAAAAAAAAAAAAAATATCCTGTTTAAAATTTTTTTCTCAGTTTATCGTTTTGGATGTCTTTTCTTACTACGTTCTGAAATAAAATACACAACTGGAATCTTCTGAAAATATTCTTAAATGTGTTTTTGTTCCATGAAAATGTGACAAAAATAAATGACTGGAAATAATTATTTAATTAAAAAAAAATTCCTAAAGCTCATCTCGCATTTGATCTGTAGAATCTGATTCATCCGTTTCATCCTCTTCACCTGCAACTTCTTCAGGCTCCTCTTCAGTTTCTTCTAACTCTGGCTCTTCCTCCACAGGTTCATTGAGGGGGATTCCCAGGGTTTCCCTCATCAGTTCTTCAACACTTTTTGCAAATTCTACTGTGTCTTGCAAAATGTATCCAGAGCGAAGTGTGGCTGTGAAAAGAATATTAATACCGATTAAATAATTACGCTTGGCCAATTTGCAACTAGTGTTTGATCTTAGAAAGAAATTTGTATTTTCTATTTTTTGAGCTAAGCATTGACAAAAATTGAGCGAGTTTGTTTGATAGATTTTAACTAATCTGCAAATTTAAGTTTTTGGTTAATATTAGATGATTCTTTATTATAAAGTCGTCCCTTTATGTACAAAAGGCATAATTAATGGACTTCACTATTTTCACTTTTAATGTCTCAAATATTACTCTTATTTATGGAGAAAGTATAGAAAAACATTATTTCATACAAAAAGGACAAGTTTTCAATCAGTTAAAAAAATAAATTTAAAAATTATAAAAAATTTTAATCATGAAATTTGCTTCAGATTTGCGATTTGGTCAAAATTTAACAAAACATCTATTTCATATATAAATTTCTAAAGAATTCAAGTAAAAATTTAAAAAACCTATATCAAAAGCATTTTTTCTAGTTTAAAAGGCAAACCGTGGGAAAACCAA